>JAVKLF010000028.1:5551171-5561625 GCA_034783495.1 Millerichthys robustus
GCAGGACTGTTGACTCTACCGCCCCTTATCTGTTACATGAACTCTACACTTTCACATAAACATGCTCCCTGTGTGCGTATGCCTCTGACACAAACTTAGCTTCACACATTCATAGGTACCCTATAGGAATTTGTATGTTAGATTGTTTTTGTACGATAGCGATCTGGTAACGCATCTGTGTGGATGTAATGATTTGAGTGCAGGAGGTCACGTGTGTGTGTGCGCATTGGAGAGGAAACTGCAGGACACGTGAAAGTGACACTAGTGTGGTTTTCTGATGCAACAGCTCTACAGGAGACACGATGTTTGTGTTATGCTGTGTCATATCCATTACTTGCATTATGGCACCATTACGTGAAGTACTGGGTACATCTGTTGTCCCAGAACAGAAGCACTTCCTCTGTCCTTGTACAAGGAAAGCAAAGAAAATTGTCCTCCTCCTGGAAATACAACAAGGATTTGACTGAGTCACTGTATGTGGACGTCAGTCTTTTGATATTTCTGCTCGAAATATGTAGGCGAAAAATCCGACAGGAAGCTAGCATTAATTGTCCCACCCCTGCCTAAGGTTTCTGTATGTGTGTGTTTGTAGGGTTAGCAAAATATTTCATGACTACAGTTAAATAGTCTTAGCAAATGCAAAAATATTGACAACTCAATTCTGCAAACATTCAACTAAAATTTGGTTTACTAGGTGAGAGTCCCAACCTCCCACTCTGCCCATTTATTTTCTAAATACTAAATGAATAATAGATGTATTTAGAATTATTATGTATTTGTCTGTTAGCACAATAACACATGAATCGCTGGACATATTTAAATGCAACTTTCAGAAAGAAATCATTGGATGTACAACTGATAATTATTTGACAACAATCCAATTCTGGGTGGTCACAACAACTAGTCACCATTAACACCCTTTAGATGGAATGATAATTTACTTTTGGTTGTCCTGAGGTCCAGACTGATCCAAAGAGGTGAGCGGGCCTTTTCAATTGTAGCTCCTAAATTGTGGAACCATCTGCCCCTTTTCTTAAAAACACATTAATACTCACTGGCTTTTAATACAGCATGGCTTTTTACAAACATTAGTGCTTTACTTCAAGAAATATTAGGCCTTTTATTTGATTAAATTAATTTGAGAAGAACCTTGATCAGTAGTACTGCACTTGTCTAAGAGAAGTCTTTGTTCTGTTTAGGGTTAGAGTTAAAGACACCTGCAGTGTGCTTTATGTAATCGAGATGTCTGGAAGCTTTTCAGTAGTTGCTCATGTGTGTGTTTGAGTTTGGACATGGTAAGAAAGGAAAACACCATGTTCTTCTAAGGATATGGCAAAAGAAACTTTTCCCAGGATAGAGGGTTATCAGAAAATGTTTGCCACATCATTTCAGAGGGAAACTGAGGTAGAATTTGTTTTTTACATGCCGTGCATAAGTGAAATCAGTGCACTCTCAATGTCACAGTTTACTGATCAGAAGAGGTATTTATAAAATAAAAAAATCAGTTGATAAAAACAGCTTTGTTGCTTTATGCTGTGTTTTCTGTTTCTAATATCAGTGGATCACTTGATTCTTTTAACTCAGCATTCTAGCTGTCCTTCTTCCTCATTTCTTCTTTTGGTCTCATCTTCCTGAGTAAATGAGAACCAGACGTTTAAGCAGACCTAATCAAGATGTCCTCCGCTGAATGAGGCTTATTATGGGATGAGTAAACAGAGAGTTCCGATGTTGCTGAGGGGATAAAGTCCCAGGACAGCCTAGATTTGATTGAGAACAACACTACTCACAAAGTTATCACTAATGTTTTGATTTTGGAGAGGAACAGAGGGAAGATTGCCTCTGGACTAAAGAAAAAAAGAAAATAACCTGAAATAGTAAATCCATGTTACGTTTGTTCGTCAGGGATTCCTGGACAGAAATATCAGGAGGGCCATAGCTTCTTGTGACTTGCTGATTTTGAAGGGCCATGTTGTAAACTAAAAGCTGTACTTGTTTTGTTCTTAATTAAGCAATGCCATTCAGACTAACAACCTGTACATAAAGCTAAGCCGTAAAGCTGAACTTTGAAGCAGCTCTGTTACTGTGGGTCAGATCTCTTTACTGTGAATGCCTATTCACACACATTCATCCATTTGTAACATTTCTTTATCTCAACAAAAACAGACAAATGAGTTGTTCTATTTGAAAAAGTTGTTTTCATTTTGGGCTCTTCTTTCAACACAGACTGATGGACTTCTATAAATAAGCCTGGTTTGGACTAGTGACCTGTGCAGGGTGTATTCAGCCCCTCCCTCAGTCCTTCCAAACAGGATCATAAAGCAGATAGATCAATAAATTTACTGTAAACATAAATATGTCATTTATTTAATATATTTCAATCAATGACATTTGACAGTTCAGCAATACTTTCGTGGTCAGACAACATAATGGTTCAATTTGTTGTTTGATTTAAATGTTTAATGTAAAAAAAGACTAGTTAGTCAAATCCTAAAGTCCTGAGCCTGATACTGAAGATGAAGATTTTACAAGGTTTGTTTTGTTTCTTTTTTTGTCTTTCCTCATCTCAAAGGTGTCAGCAATTTTTTTCAGCTTCCTGTAATAAAAAAAAAACTCTCCATAAAAGTCTTCCAGTTTCATGACCTGAGAATATTGAAGCTCTTTGTGTGTCTGTTATGTGGAACATACAAGATCTTCTCTTGATTCCTGCGTTTCACAGGAAACGATAGAAGACCATCGCTTGTCTTATTTTTGTATTTTTAAAATTATTTTACATATTTATGTCTTTGGCATGCCCTGCATAAGTTCATAGCTCAAATAAATGTTTTTTTGGGGTTTTTTTGTGAAAAAAACCCTGAATCCATCTCACACAAAAAGATGACAAAACAAGTCATAAAAAATGTGCCTCCATTTATACTGACCCTGCTGCTGGAGACCATCCTGACTCAGCTGTCTCCACAGAGAGTAACAATTAGTTTCATATAAAATCTAGGTTTTCCCAAAGTGGCCCCTCTGCTGCCTAACTGGTAGTCAAACAGAAAGCCCTTATCATAGGTAAACATTCAGTGGCTACTCAGTCATCCGTCTACAGATATAGGAAGGGGGAGATAAACATCTTTGTATCGCCACGCAGTGCTGCTTTCAAATGGAATGTCCGCTCTTCAGAGCTTTGTTTATGTCCAAAAGCATCTGGAATATTAACGTACCCTTGAAAGAATTTCCAGGCGTACCTCACGTGCATCTTTTACAGCAATATTAGTGCAAGTGTCAGCCAATACAGCAGGCTGTGTCCCAACCTAAAAGTCTAAACATGTTCCTGGTTTCCATAATAGTCAAAATCCACATCATTGTTCAAGTCTAAGACTTTTTGTGCTTTTGCCATGACCACACAAAATCAAAACACGTAAAGCAAAATTTGCCTTTGCAAAAAATAAAACTTCTGCCAATGTCATCTGAGGGACACATCATCATCAAATTTATTACTGAATGTATTTGGCAAACGTTATA
Organism: Millerichthys robustus; assembly: GCA_034783495.1. Lineage (NCBI taxonomy): Eukaryota > Metazoa > Chordata > Actinopteri > Cyprinodontiformes > Rivulidae > Millerichthys > Millerichthys robustus. Next base: position 5,554,676 of record JAVKLF010000028.1, read on the forward strand.
TAACAAACAGTTTTACATATTCAAGTTATTCAAGACATTCCAGTTGTACCTGCTTATCCTACTTGTGGCATGCTTTCCAAATATAAAACTGGTGCTAATTTATTTTTAAAAACATTTTCTCCCAATAATTAAACTCCCCAAATGCACATCATTACAGTTTTGGGAATAATCCTATGGTACAATAATGATAACTACTGATAAGCAGCACTTTTCATCACAGAGATGCAAACATCAGCTGACTTGCAGTTCAATTTAACTGATTTAAACCAGTCAAACAGTGATGGACTGAATCAATATTAACCTTATACTGTATGTATTAGCTATGTATGTAGATGTGTATTGTTTAAAATAAAACAATAAGATTTTACAAATTCAAAGTCTGAATAAAATACCATTTTCTTTTCCAGCAAATCAGTCAAACAGAAGTAAACACCGTCTGTATGCTGGGAACATTTTAAGGTTCAAATCAATACCCATTTTATGCACCAATAACAACACATGTCAGCAGAGTGACACATTTACGTATCGACTCAAATAAAACCACAAAGCCCATGTTGATCATTGTCACGTGATTCAGGGCAAATGTGTGAACTGTTTATGCATTCTCAGCCGCGAAACCAAGCTTTGACAAAGATGCTAAGTGTTCGATGGACTGACATGGGCATTTTCTGTGTATTTGTTGAAAAAGTAAACATTTCTGCTTTTTGTGTTAATAACGTGCTTTTCCATACATCTGAAAAATAAAATTGCTCCTTCTCCTTAAATAGTGAAATCTGAGACTAGATCAAATCAACCTAATTCACATAAGTGTTGTATGAGTCCTTTTTTTGTGTACAATCCTCTGGGACTTCTTGCCACACAAAGCCTTGTTCATCAGGATTAACCTGACACCAGGGTAAACTGGAAAGGGGAAGGTTGTAAAAGGTCTAAAAACAACTCCCTGCATGGTTATGTTGCCCTTGTTTTCTTGCTGCACATCAGTTTTTCATTTCGGGGAGGGATGAAGGAATGGAGCGAAGAGAGAAAGGCAGGCTTGAGTGCATAGCGCTGACCGTATTTATAGCCCAGTGTTCTGACCAAAATTATCAGTGTACCACAAAATAACTTCCTGTGGCCTCACCGCTAAATAACAGGAAGCCTTTAATTGTGCGTATTTATTAATTTTAACGCGCACATGTACCGTGGGGCAACACGCACGGTTTCTAAAAGGCACTCGCACAAACAACACATGAAAACATACTCTTGAGTACACACACAAATCTAGTGAGGGTTTGCTGTCTTTATAAATAGAGCAGCGCCCCGGAGCTCTGCAGAGTCGGCTGAGTAAACTTCCTCCACTTTCTGGGGTCAGTTTTTTTATTTTTTTTCTTCTTCAAACTCACAAGCTCACCCGTGTCTGCTCGACCTGTCTCTTACTGTCTGCCACTCTCAGGCATCGCACAGATGGACACCACTGAGTCTGAGCTCATGTGAAAGCCAACACAAACATGCACACACAGGCTCTGGCCTCCATTAGAGAGTCATTCAGTGTAGTTTGGGGGTCAAAGGCGAGAGTGTGTTAATAGGTGACATGAGGGGTCTTTTCTGCTTGAATGACCGTCACTGCTAGGAGCACACACTCATACACACACACGTGTGCGCAGCTAATGCTTTCACCTGGGTGAGGAAACAGACACGCTCTTCTACAGGGGGGGTCCTACACGTTCTGTCCCTACAGATATTTGAGACGACGAAACAAAACAGGTAAGTGTTCATTTAAAAAAAAAAATTCTGTCTGAAAAAAGTAATTATTCAAAAAAATAAAAATCAACTTCTGACTGCAAATTGTGGTGAAGAGAGACCAATTAAATAGAGCTGGGGCTAATGACGAGCAGCTGAGCTGATTGGACGTGACAACAGATGAGGATGGAATGAGAAAATGGCACTGAGAAAATATGTAAACGCAAGGATATTAATCTAAAATAAGATAAACAGACCACTGGCAAGGATGTAAGCAAAGATATTTAAGATAACGAATAAACACAAAGAACCACAGAAACAATCAAACCAAAACGCGGAGATCATGACAGTGCATTAGCTGGGGAAGAATATACATTTTTGATAATATGCTAAAAGTAGTGGATGTTTCAGAAGACAAGCCAGTTCTTTGTCACGCTTACTTCAAAAGGGTTCAACCACTCGGCATCAAAAAGCAGAAATAAACAGCAGCATAAAAAAGTTTGAAATTAAAGTTATTATGGTATGTTTCAAGCTGGGTGTTCAACCTTAGATCTTTTGCTTGAAAGACATTTATAGCCCTACACCCTCAAACCTCCAAACCCTGACTTTCTCACATGTTGAATCTTACAATTATTTCAGTAGCCAAAATCTCATGAACCCCCTTGAAGTTGTAGCCTATTTCTCTCTTTCTCTCTCTCTGTAGAAAGGAAACATGCATAGCAGTCAACAACTTGTATTCTGAAAGCTTTTTGGTATAATCTGCTTGATAGTTTAGGCCATGGGTCTCAAACTCCAGTCGTCGAGGGCCACAATCCTACATGTTTTAGAGGTTTCTCTGCTTCCACACACCTGATTTAGTGATTGATTTAACTCTTCAAATTGTACAGAAGCCTGTTAATAACCTATTTATGCAAATCAGGTGTGTTGGAGCAGAGAAACCTCTAAAACATGCAGGATTGCGGCCCTCGACGACTGGCGTTTGAGACCCCTGGTTTAGGCTGTTTAACAGAAATACATTTTAAAATGTCAACTTGAAAGAAGAATGCAGATAAAGCAACTAAAATTAGTTCAAATTGTATTTACTGCTTTTGTCTTGGTTCAGCTGTCCATAAATCACTCCTGCAAATTACTTTGCAAAAATTTCTATTGATCTTATTTGGTTTTACCAACATGTCTTAAACGCAGCACTGAAATGTATGCACACACACACACACTCACATACCTGTGTACAAACTCACTAACATGGTTGTGTGACATCAACACTTTTATTTTGTGTTTCAAATCATCCAGTCTGTGATATACAGTGTACTCCCAAAGGTACAAAACAGAAAGCAAAGAAGGAGATGATGATGGTAAGTTTAGGTAAAATGTGTGTGTGTGTGTGCGTGCGTGCGTACGTGCATGTGTGTGTGTGTGTGTGTGTGTGTGAAAGAGGAGTTGACTGGGGGTTGCGTAATCACCATGTGCCTGGGTGCCTGGAGCTGGCTGCTCGTTAACCTGCCTTCCTTCCTGCTGTCACCTCAAACTAAATAAACAGAGGCTATCTGCTGTGCATGTAAACGTGCACTAAAGCACGCGCGCGCGCACACACACACACACACACACACACACCTAAGTAAATACCCACACTTGCATTTGCTGCCATGTACATGAAAGTTTCCTTTTTGTCTTTTTCTTTCTGAGCTCCTGAGCTGTGCGCGTACGTCACCAGAGGCTCTTTCCTTTGAGGAGGACGGATCATTTATCACTTTCTGATCACACACACACACACACACACTAACTTTGAGGTTTTATTTACCCTTTGGGGAGGATGTTGCAGTTAGGATGGGATACAACATGTCATTGAAGAATCCTGCCTCCCTGACAGTTGAAAACAAGCTGCTGGATCTCTGCAGACGTTGGAGGGAGGGCTGCTTGTGTATTCGACGCGATAATAAAGATGTCATGAAACAGAGGAATAGAGGAAGTGTGGCGTTTGTTCAATGATGTCACCAAGATATGCATCGCCATCTTGGAGGACAAACATTTGGGAAGTACTGGAGCAATTATCCAGTGGCTTCCCACAAGCAGAACATGGCTGGTTCTTTTCTTTTTTAGTTTGACATGTTTGCTGATGACACTAAAGTGTATCTTATTGCACTTGTACCCCTACATGCTGACCTATACAATGTTTTCCATTTTGAAAACACATACTTTACCAGAGTGTTTGACATCACCCACATTAAAATGTAAAACTTAGGCAACAACCCGGCGATCATGAAAGACTAGGTCAAGCCAACGCAATGGCCTGGTAATAGTAACAAGGTTGTTTTTCACTTGGAAATATAAGCTGCTTGTTTCCTCTAGGATATAATAATCAAGACTATCTTGTAATCACATAAAATGTCACAGAAATCATCCGTGTTATGCCTAACAACCATAAACAGTGTCTTTGTTTTGAGAACTCTTCGGTTTTCTTGCCCTTGTTGGCGATATCAGCAGGTCATCTATATAAACTCTCCTCATCTCTTTGTCCCAGGATTCCTTTAGCCTATGTTAGTGGAGAAACTTGGCATTATGTGTGAGCAAGAAACAGTATGTGATGCATGTATCTAAGACATGAACTGTTACATCTCCTTTGTTGTCCTGCTGTTGAAACTGTTGACATCTCAGCAGCTCAGGATTCCATTTAACTCTTGACTTTCTTTGTCCAGAGGCTTTTCGGTCCTTTTATTACGTTTTCATTCCACTGACACTAAACATCTCAGACCACATTTAACAAACCCGCATCAATGCTGCATGTTTGTTCCATAATAAAAAAAAAATACATCACCCTTTTTTTCTCTTGTAACCTTGAACCCAATGTTTCAACATTAAACCAAATTATTCCTTCCAGTCAGTATGGGTTTGGACTGGAACTTTATTTTTGTTTTTAAAAGCAACACCACAGGGGGGAACATAGGCAAGACTAGCAGGGAAAGCGTTAATAAACAAAGAAATAAATAATGTTTATTGGGAGCCAGACATCACAGTGGGTTTATGGCTGGACTGTAAACTAGAAGGCCTGGCTTAGAATTTACATAATTACTTCCTGGTGTAAACTGCCCCGACCCCCAGACCTCCACAAACCCCCTTTCTTCCATTTGTCTCTTTTTTTCCCTTTCAGAGTCACTCATACCAGCAACAGGTTTTATTTCATCACCTCCTACTGATACTGTTCTAAGTAAGGGGACTGAATCTAGAAAAAGACAAGTTTTTTATAGGTGGGGATACTTTTTTTGAGTTTACAACTGGATCTTTCTTTTTTTGTATTTTGGGAATATTGTGTTTGAGTTTTTTTCTTTTTAATCCTATCAATTTTTATTGAATTTTGTATTAACCCATTTTCCCTCCTAATCAGTCTGTGTAATTTCAGCTGATTCGTCAAAATAAGTAATTTATACAAACACTCCTTAGTGATGTTGTATGTACCTCTTTGTTTGGTTAAAAATGCACAAGGAGGTTGATTTAAAGTATACTTTGACTGCATTTAAACATTACACGTATTCCTGAAAGCAGCTGTTGAGCTGGGAGCTCCAGGGAGTGTTTTCGGTCTCTGCTCCAGGGTTACACTGGGTTTCTGGACACAAGCAAACACACAAACAAATTACTAAATGAAATGTTTCTTCTTCTTTGGGTAAACTCTTTGTCAGATGTTTATGTCTTTGGCTCAAAGAAGAAAAGACATACCGTATGATGTTCTGAGGAAAACAAAAAACGATGGCTTTCACCTTTTCTTGTGGTCATTTTTTCTTTCTTTTTATAGCTTTGATTCTGTTCCTGATCCTTATATTTTGGGGGACTTTTGGTTTTTGCTCTTGTTGTTGCTCTTTCCCGTCTTTACTTGTTCTTCTTTTCCACTGGGACCACAGCCATGTGCTTTGGAGGCCCTCAGAGATTAAACCACACATTGGAGGTGTAGCAGGGGGTTAGAAGAAGAAGAATGCTCCAGAAAAAGCTATGCTGGCGCTCCAAGCTGAAACTTCAGCCAGAAACCAAACTGGATGTGGTTAAACTGTCAAATTACTTAAGGAAACTGCAGCAAAACCTCAGAGGGCAAAAGCAGAGAGGGAGAGGTTTTTACTTTTTTTTTTAAAGAGTGATGCAGAGCAAGACAAGAAAAACTGGCTGATATAACATGATGTTTTTAACCCAATTTCAATTTTCATATATATATATATATATTAGAGATTATTTGCAAGCTTCTGGTCAATTACAGGAACAACAACACCAACAAAAATGCATTTTTCTTAAATGAGAATTAACACATCTTAAAACATCTCATCTCCCTAGCTCAAAGTACAAAATTCACTTTAAAATCCAAAAAGGAAGAAGGAAAGCCCATTTAAATTTCCGAAATTTTGCTTTATATAGAAAAAAATGTGGGGTTTGTGTTCAAAAAGCAATTTTATTTGTAATTTAGTGCAAATTCAATTCTGTTACTGAGCTAATCTTTTTTTTTTAAATAAAAATGACACAAAAATCCAACCAATAAAACCAAAAGGAAAATAATCAACTAAAACTCAAATGAACAAACTTTATTTATATTACTGAGTAAGTAAAAGGATTAAACAAAGTATTTGGATTAGATGTATACATTTGATTCTGAATGCAAAGCATGAAATCACTCTTGGTGGAAATCTGATCATATAACTCAAGGTGGTGCTCAGGTTTGCCTGAAGTTTCATAGTTCTACAACTTTAACCAGCCTTCATTTTAGAAAGGAGGCTTTTATTTTGACATGTCTGCCTGTGAAACTGATGCAGGATTCCAGTTTTATGTTTTTAATGAGGAAGATGCAACAGGAACATTTTGCAAATAGTTGACATAAGGGATGAATCAGCTCGAGCCCTGAGTGGATCATTACGCTGCAATAAATCACTGCTTTATGTTTCAAATAAAGTGTTACCATTTGTAACCCTGTGTGTTTGTGTGTGCGTGTTTGTGCACGCACTCTGGTTCCAATAAGACTCCATGCCCAGCAGTTATAGACAGCAGAGACGGCTGTAACTTCATCGCTCTCACACACATACACTTTTCTTCCTCCTCTGTCCATAACAAACAGCAACAACCTGGGCCCCCAAGGCTTCCTGTATCCCACACCCAGCCGGCAAATAAACACAATCACACTCATTAACCCCTACACACACACACACACACACACACACACACACACACACACACACACACACACACACACACACACACACACA
>JAVKLF010000028.1:5561725-5572087 GCA_034783495.1 Millerichthys robustus
ACACACACACACACACACACACACACACACACACACACACACACACACACACACACACACACACACACACAGACTCATTGAGGCTTGTGCAGACACAGAATTGGAAAGACTGAAAGAGATTTTAGACCAAACTGGTAAACGTTGCTATATCTTCCCTCATTAAGCAGCAGTAATACAAACTGACGCTCCAAAAGGCCCGTGGGCTCGGACTCTCGGGTTCTCCATTGCCGGGAGGGAGAATGTCCTCGAATACAAAATATATAAACAATTCCTCAAAGAATGTAGCTCTCACATTTCAAAAGATAAATGGGACAAAATGTACGTTCATATAGACTGACTGCATTCATGGAAAGATTACCTGAAATGACATGATGTCATTTACATTTTATCATATAATTCTATCCTGGGTTCCTATAATTATTCATTTACCCTCCAAAAGGACAAACTGTACACTGATGAGCAGAAACAAATAGACAAAACAATGAGGATTTTGGTCCCAGAAACAAATCATTTGACCAGTCAGGTTAGTTTATTTGATTATTGCTGGTGTTCCAGTTCCTCTGTGTTTCTTGTGAGATCCTCAGTCAGCTCCTCAGTTCTTTCCACTCATCTACCACTCACCCCTGCACTCACGTCTGATGCCAGCTGCGGCTAATCATTCACTCACCCTCAGCCCTACATATTCAGTCCTACCTTCTGTTCCATTTGGTGTTGTGTCTTCCTTTTCATGTGTTTCCTGTTTGCCTGTAGTAGGAACTTGTGAAAATCATTTTATAGCATAATAGATAAGCCACCACATAAATGAAAACAGATCTACCACTTGTAACCCTTTCATGTGAATAAAAAGTCATTAACCTGCTGTGATTTAATGAACAGTGGAGCCTGTGGAAAATTTCTTTCAGCAAAATTTTATGGAAACTTTCTAATTCAGCTTGAAACTTGCTTTTTTCCAAACTCTGGTGATTCTTGTTATTGTGCAACTGATATCTTTCTATATAGAAAGAAAAACTTTTTACGTTTTATCAACAAATTTAAATTTAAAGAAACCCTAACCCATGAAAACCTCCCATCAACAGTCATTCAGTGTACTTCGTGTGTGTTGATATTCCATAAACGCCATGTTAAAGAAAAAAACAAACATTTTTAGCTACGTCTTTAATACTTTTTCAACTTGATGTGTTTATGAAGTTTGTACCTCTCCCACTGTCCTCCACCTCCTGAGCGTGTGAAAGGAAGACACCACGGTAGCAACAGAGGAAACATAGCAACCACATAATTGGTGACTCGGATCAAACTTCAATCACTCTGAACCATCGCTGAGGTTCTGCACCCTGTTTTTTTCCCACATATTTTGTGCCGTAATGATGGTGCCACAGCACTGCTACTACAGGGTTTGGCTGAGCTGGAATGCATGTAATAAGTTTATGGCATTGGAATAAAAAAAAAAAAACAATCCGCAACATTACGTGCATTCATTGTTGCGGGTAAAAAAATTATTTATTTACCTCCCTCTTGTTGGAATTTTGAACTTGTTTTATTGAGTTTTAGTTTTTCTATTGAGTTTTATTATTGTTTTATGAATATATGAAGACTATTTAGATGAAAAAATACACTTTTCCTTGTTATGAACGTCATGGTTGCTTGTGGTTGAATAAAATCAACAGATTGAAAAAAAAAAGATCTGTTTACTTGCTGTTCTAATTAAGACTGAAACCAACTAAGGGTTAAAAAATATGTTCTCTGAAAAGAAGATGTGTAAAGCTATGTTTTAGGAGTTATAAAAACTGAGGCGATTTATAACTAATATATGTAATTTAGCATGGTATGCTTAGAGTATGTGTTGTGGGTAATTCTCAGCTACTACCACACCAAATTATACCTTAATATCTGTAAAAATGACCGAATTGCAACCATTTTTGTTGGGTAATATCAGCTGTGGCATACTTCCTGAATGGGTGGAACTTCAAAAGATAATTAGTTATTGATGCACATCTAATGATTACTTCCTGAGAGCTTCAATAAAATCTGTTTGATGGTTCATGATATTTTGCTAACAGACAAAATAGGATAAGTTCAACAGTTAGTGTTAACATTTTAGGCCACGATCTTATGCACTGTGTAGCACTTAGAGGATGTGTTGTAAATGACTCTGAGCTTTCAATGAATCAGAATCAAGTTTCCTTCTGGAACAGACTTTTTTTTTTTTTGCTCTGCGGATAAAACAGGAATCCCAAACATTCCTGATAAATTTAGTAAATTAATTCCAAGGAAAGTCATGTGGACGTCAACAAACAGCAGCCTGATTACCATAATAGAACCTTTCAACCACTGGAAACTCAAATATGTTTCTTCTACTGAAACAGGGGTGGGTGGGCGGGGGGGCATGGTGTATATTTAAAAAATGGAGATCAAATTTTGTGGCGGACATTATTTAAGACCATTTAACGAATCCACCAGCATAAACAGAAAGATTTCAGTCTCTGGTGAGAGTGACCGCTGAATGCAGCTTTAGAATGCGTGTGAATAGAAGCAAGTTGCACAAACAGGAGGCTTGCTGTGCTGTCTGCTTGTCCCACCAGACACAGGAAGTTACAGTGTCCTGGACAGCATTGTACTATGGGACAGGGGTGTCTTTGTCTGAGCTGAGGTCGCAGAGCAGGTGCTCCCTCTCTGTTCCCCTCTGTGCTGCTCTTTTCTCCCCCTTTTACGTCTGTTATTCTCTCACATGAGCTCCAAATCCCCAATTATTTCTAGTCAGGATCGCACACAATAATACACATGTAAATAGAAACTGCTGAAGTTGTGACAAGCTTGTGACTGTCCTATAAACTCAACTGGCTCCTAGATTATGGTGAAATTACAAAACTAGGGGTATGTTGTTATTTTGTTCATAAAATACAAGTACTGTTAATGCATGTAGCTATGTTTGTTCTCAGGCCTTTGTTTAAAGCAAAATATAAAGTACTGGCCAAAACTGCTAATGTCATTGTTGAAGCTTCTCTAGAAATGGACTTTTATTTAAATAAAAATACTGTATCTCTTGTTTTTTTTGTTCTTTGTTTTTGACTGAGAAGCTCCACTTAGCTTGCATCGCAAACCTTAATCAAAACAAGATGAGAACTGATGAAATATTTAAAAAGACATGTTCAAAAACAAACATTGATATCAACACAGATAAACACAAATAAAGAGCCACACATGCAGGACAGCGTAGTGACGTTTTTTTGAACGATCTGTCCTCTTAAACATTTTTAGGAAGACCGACCACTTCCTTGGCTGAGCCTGAGAGTAAAGCCACAGGGTTAGCATTTAGATCCAGAGGTCTTCACATGCCAGATCACTTCTCAGAGACGCTGCTGCCACAGAGTTTACAAGGCTTTCTTCTGATGCACACTGCGTCCAACTGCATTTGTTTGTCAGTGCATGACTGTGTGCACGTATGCAAATGTGCGGTTCGGCTGAAAAAAACCTTCCCTCGTTCGGGAACAGTTTACGGAATCATTTTTTTAAATTATAGTTGTCAGTATAAGAATTTAAACTATTTACAGTTCTTCTCTTCTTCTTCTCCATTTTTACAGGAGTTGTCCGGCAAAACTCAATAATTAGTAGACCTGGAAAAAACACATTTTATCTTCTGATATTGATAAAGGAAAACTGCAATAATGGCAGACTTAATAAATTCTTTGGACCACAATCTTCAAAAAAAATGACCAAGGCAGGTAATTGATTTAAAACAAAAAGTATTATTCTAACCATAAATGAAATTGTTCTTCTTTTTATGTACACCTGTTTTTATATGAATGTGTTTAAAGTTTCAATAAGTAACTGAAGCCACATGCTGGGAGATCTTTGAATACAACTTTAACGACAGAGCACATGTCGTAGAGGTTGTTCTAGATTTTTGGCACCAGATGAAAATGCTCTCATAAGGTTTCCAGAGGCCTTTTATACACCAGTGACTTTTTCCTGATCATTGTCATACAAGCCTGGATGACCTAATTACCGGTTCAATAGTGGGAGATTAAGCAGATGTTATCCTGTAAGCCTGATCTTGTTTATGATATGCCCTTTTTCAATAACGGGGTGTCTTTTGCTCTGATTGTTGCCTCTTTAACGTGATATTTTTCCTGCAACAATTACAAATTTGAAACATCAGAGGAAACAAGTGTCCTTTTCTTTGCTTTGTCAGTACCCGTTTAAGTAAAACCGAGCTCCTTCTCTGCTGTTGTTTTCATTGTAATGTTTGCTTTGGTGCAAATAAATCTTTTACATGTAAAGTATGGGGCAGTGCAAATCAGGGCTGTACTTTACACAGCAGATTTATGAAGGACAACTGCACTACTTACACACAATAAATCAGCCGCAAAGAATGTGAACACGCTGTTTTTCCCTCTTTTTTTGTGTGGGTCGAATTTTTTGTGAGTCAAAACTTCCTGTAATCTGCTGCCTGTCTAACTGCAAACAAATTTTATTTATATACAATATATAAATATTCCTCCTTAAATTATTGTTTCTGCTTTCTATTGGAGTCATCCATACCTGTCTGTTGGCAAAACACCTAATGAACCAGTAAATAGAATTTAATGAAACTTTCAATAAATAATTATAAGATGTACACTTGCAACAGGGTCATTTTTAGATTCTATATATTTCAAAATGGACACCACTGTTTAACAGTTACAATGACGGTTTAGGCGCAGTGTGCATTCCTTTAAGAAATGCCACCAAATTATTCTTAAAAAAAAAAAGTAATGTATTTCTGGGACTAATGTTTTTAATCCACGCTATTTTGAAGAGAAAAACAGGCTGTCGGACAGACCCGCGACCTTCATCAGAGCATGCACGACAAGAACGTCACAGGAAGAGAGAAGGTCAGCCAACAGGAACACAGGAGTGCCAACTGAGCTAAAAGGAAACATCGAACCGTGATGAGACATGCCAAGACACCCCACCCTGAGGTCCTGCACATTAACACACACACACACACATTCACACAAACACGCACAAGTCCATACACAACCGCTCACAACTCTCATGTATTTGCTGACCTGACCTCCTCCTCCTAACTGAAGGTAAGCTGGTGTGAGAATTGATGGTTTCTTACGGGTTTCCATGGTGATTTTTGTGGTTGCTCGTGATATGAGCTAAACAAGTGTGTGTCAACAGGGAGGACTAACAGCATTAAAAAGGTATAGCAGCTAACTGTAGAAGACGTGACCGTGTGAAAAGCACCACGATTTGCTGTTGCATTTGGGTGTAAATGTTGCATTGTATTTTGAATAGTTTCTGTCACGATTTCAACTCAGAGAAGGTCATTGGACCAGTGATTAGTGCTGCAGTGAGCTGAGAAAGAGCAAGAAAAAAATATCAAATGGAGCAATTTCTTTTGTCAACCCAAGCTTTTTACTTTTTGCATTTTTGTATTTTTTTATTGTTTGTTTTTAACTTTTGTATTGTGAAGCACTGTGTGTATCTTTGGCTGTTGGAAAGGGCTGTACGAATAAATGTTGATCGATTGAAATATTTGACGACAAGAGCTAAAAAATAATCGAGTTAGAAAAAGAAAACAAAAAGGAAAGTATTTAAACAGATCTTGTCATGAATAAATGAGCCAAATGTCAAACATTTCTTCAAAAACAGTCTCTATAGGATTATTGAATTAACCAAAACAAATTATTTCATTATTTCCATCTGGTTGTATATCTACAGCTGATTAACATTTGTAGTCTATCCAATTCAAAATGGCCACTGAAGCAAATTTTAACCAATGCAAAAATGGGTGTAGTTCACTCAATATTTCACTTATTGAACACATATGTTGAGGCTGTAGCTGAGAGTCATTTGCAACAACAACAAAAAAATGGCTCCATCATTTCTCAGTCTAAAATGATTTTAGGCTAAAGCTCTGGTAAGATAGGTAGTGGGTATGCATTCCATTTAAAGTATGCTCAGGCTTTTATTTATTTGTCCTTACAGTTAGTCATAGTTTTGAGAGTCTCTGCAGGAAGACATGATATCAGCAGTTTCCCATAACACGCCGAGGTCATGATGACAGTGGTGTTGTTTGCAACAAACCACAAACAAGTGTCCAAGTAAAATGTCAGGGTACCAACATTGCTTAAGAAAAGAGATAAAGAGAAAAAAAAATAAGGATGGGAACATTTGGGCGAAAGGGTAGGGGAAACAATAATCTGTGCACAGCTGGGAATCAAAACAATGTTTTGCAATACTCTTCTCCGAACATGTGTACGTGCACGCCCAGTACACACTCACTTTTCAGCCGTGTGCGTGTGTGTCAGTGTCAGTGAGGGGTGTAACAGACTGAAGCCAACGGATAAATGTATGAAATGTTTTTGTGGTGCAGCTGGCTGAGCTCCAGAGGAAGTGCTTGGCTTTGACAATGCTCTCACCAGGAATGCAACGCAGGCCATCGCCAAGTGGGCGTGTCGCTGCTCCGGGGTCGGAAGCCAAGCTTGGTCAGGCCAGTTTTGGCCCATCCAACGCCTCAGGGGGTGGGATAGGGGGGAGGCGGCGGTTGGGGACCCTCTTACGCCTCTGTTTTTCATAAAAGAGAAGGAATGGTGAAAGAGAGAGAGAGAGAGAAAGAGGGAGAAAGGAGAGGGAAGGGGAGCAGTTTTTTTGTGCATGCTGAAGTTTGTATGGATTTGAATGTAAGTGTGTGCGTGTTTTCTCCCTTTTGAGAGGAGGATCTGAAAGGAATGCAACTGTGTCTTTACACATGTCCACCCCTCCACCGCCACCCCAAGGCAGCCACAGAGCCTGCTGAAAACAGACACGCACCCAGGACACACATACACACACGAGTGTGCACAGAGAGTTTGTGGAATGGAAGGAGGTATCAAACTACACCAGCTGAATACTTATCAAGACAGAGGAGCTAAGCTGCCCATTAGAATTCCAAACTTTCACTCCTTAACTTCTGCACTGAGAAAATAACAGAATCATGGCTGAACGCACTCAGAGAGGACTAGAGTAACGTGCAGACTACCACACGTTGGGATGTAGATGTTCAACTTTGTTCAGTTGTGAATACTTTAAAGATCTGCCATCCTAAATCCAGAATCCGCTGACCAAAAGACTCATCTGACGAGGTGCATAAAAGTTCATGTTCGAGGGGTGTACGAAATTCCCATTTTCGTTGACACTTTCAAAACGTTGAACTCAAACCCTCCCGTGGATGCAGGGTTAATATGGTGGTACGCTGACCTGACCATGAAGTAGAGTGGTGAAGAGGCAGCGGTGGCGGAGGCCTTGGTGTGCTTCAGACTGGCAGCGCATGGTGATAAGAGGCTACGGCCTGGTTGGCCTCTCCGAGGGGAAGTGATGCAAGACAGTAGCTCTTTGTTTAGTGGCATTACTTGGTCCTGTGCCAGTGGCCCCACTGAATGAAATGAACCGGTTGGCTTGTTTGCTCGCTGGGTGAGTGGCTTCATGGTGAACGAGCGGACTGCCTGGTTGACTTGCCGGAAAGCAGGCAACTGTGGCTCTAAAAATCGTAGCTAATCTCTCCTTTCTCTTCTTTCTTCGTCTTTTGCCTTCTTGGACTCAAAAGAACATTTGAGGCATGACCTTGGAAGTATTTGGGTCCATGCTTTGGATTTTGACAAACTGGACGTACAAAAAAATGAATGTTTGACAATAGTTGTAATGTATAGTAAAATATTTACGGTTATAGCTAATGCGTGGACGTTTGCTTGTCATTTTAGGAGAGGTGTGTATTAAGTCAAACAAAGCTCTGAGTCATGAACAAAAACACCTCCTTTTGCTCCAACTGTCCCATCAACTCTTCCTCTTATGTTCTTTGCCACCCCATCTACTTTCCACATATTTAAGTGTGTTTTTTGTCCTGCAGTTGAAGCCGTCTCATCCCACTTTGGTTCATTTTACTGTTTCGGTTCCACAGAGGGAATAAAGGAGAGGAAAGGAGGAGACACCGAGTGTTTGTATGGAGTGTATGTGCAATGGGAAGTGACCTCATTATGCAGCTAAATGTCAGAGGATCCATTTTCAGACAGCAGTGCACTTGCTATTTCTACCCCACATGCTCGTACATCCTTGCAGACCTGCACAAGTTCTCGTGTGGGAACATTATGACTACTTCACTAAACTTGTGGATGAGTAAAGCAATAAAAAACAGAAATGGGAAATGAATTAACCATAGAAAATTATTTTATAACAATACAAAAAATAAATCATTCACACTTACTTTCACAACTAGGATCTATTTAAAAACTTAGGTTAACCTAACATGTACGTTACACCCACTCATGCACTGGGAGAACATACAAATTACACACAGGCGTTCACCAGAAACTAACATTAAACTTAACAGTCCGGTCAGCATGAAACTTCAGCAAACTGAGACTGTTTAAAGAGCTATCTACAACTGGTAATATGATAATCTATAACCTTTTTACAGAATGCCATATAGAATGATCTAAATGATATAACCATATACAAGTTATGATACTAAATGAAAACATCTATTCCTACAATATAATCCAAAAAACAATTATCTCAGTAAGACGATCAGTCTGGAGGAAGCAGAAACCGAAATCTATGTTTCTCGTACTGTTTTCTTGCGTGTTCGTTTTCTTTGCCCTACAATAAGAACGACTGAACAATCGCTTTCTGTCTGGTTGTGTTTTGTAGAGTAAAGAACCAAGGAGAGACGAGGAAGAACGGCAAAATCTGTGTCTGGAGTGTGTATCTGGGGCTCGTCAAGGGTGTGAGGGATTTTGCATAAGTGCAAAGCCAGATGTGAGAGCAGCTTTTGAGGACCAGTATGCCATATAAACAGCAAACTGCAGGAGATTTACTTAAGCTGATGTGAAGTGCACAAGTGTGTGGGAGAGTCAAACCTACAGGTAGCTCCTTGAAACCCAATCTCAAACAGATTCAGAAAACGTCTGAGGAGAAGCATCATTCATTCATCGCAGAAAGCTCTGGCCACATCTTCTGAGCATTAGTATTACATTTGTTCCCTTTATGCAGATGCATGTTGGCAGTTCTTCACCTTAAGAGGTTTATTAGGTCACGTACATGTCAGCTGATTTAGCATTACGAGTTCTGCCGGTTGTAAGTCGCAGCAGAAAAGGAAAGAAATGCAGGATAGGTCAAGAGTGATTGTGTTGCCTTGGTGTTGCTTTTGACTCTGCTATAAAGCCTGGTGACACTGCAACCTGCTCATAGAACATGTTGCAAATATGAGCTCGTCTGGTCTGTTGGCCTTGCATTGTTCCCCTCAGTAAACCCAACATTTTTACCATACTTAACACCTGATTCTAAAATAAGAATTAAAATGTTTTGCCTGTGTCTGTTACCAAAATAGCTTATGAACTATTTGACAGTTTTTCTTAATGAGTACGGTAGTATGAGTATGGATGCCACAGCTAATCAACATTAGCCAACTCAAAAATGCCTGCAACTCAGTCAGTGTTACAGGTATTGAGCTAAAAGTTGATGTGGTAATTGCTGAGAGTCATTCACAACACATACTTCTGAGCATGACGCCTTGTGATTATGCAAAACGCTTTTGTCAATTTTGGACCAAAACAGCTTTTTCTGACCCAGGACTGGTTCCTTTGTGAATCCAGTCTGCCCTGAGAACAGATAATAATAAACGGTTTCTGTTCCACCTGCCTGTGCTGAAGCTTCCTGTGTTGATGATATGTACACGGCTCGTTGAGATTGAGATGACAATGTAGGTGTAGAGGAAGTCGAATGCAGGTGTGTGTGTGTCAACCCAGGTGGGTGCTGACAGACCGGCAGGTAAACAGGCAGGTTGGTCTCCGAATCTCACCTGTTGGAGCAGACACTGCAGTGCCTGCAGGGCTTTCGCAACAGGAACATGTTCTTTATATGATGCTGGAGGGCTAGGCAAGGTCCACACTTTTTTTTTCCACTAATTTTTTTTTTTTTATGCATTTCAATTGTCCAACTTCTCGTCTCCCAGGTGCGCTCAGGTAAACACCCAGGAAATGAGCATATAAGCATGAAGGAGTTGGAGAGGCACCGGGTGTTCATAAGGGGAGGAGGAAGATAGCCTCAGGGTAACAGCAGCACAGGTGGGCTTGGGGGAGGAAGGTGACGACAGTGTGTGTGCACGTGTGTGTGTGTGTGTGTGTGTGTGTGCGCATTTGAAACAGGAAGATTTGTGTGTTCTTTGGCTTTATAAGGTGGTGCTTTGGAAAGAAAGGAATGTGACATATCCAGATTATAACAGACCACCCCCATAAACTCTCAGGAAGTCAGTTTAGCCTGCGAGGCAAACACACACACACACACACACACACACACACACACACACACACACACACACACACACACACACACACACAC
>JAVKLF010000028.1:5646342-5662126 GCA_034783495.1 Millerichthys robustus
ATGCTGCACTGACTACAGAGCTGCCACAGCCCAAATCTATATGAATATTAATACTTCTAAACTAATAGTCAGCGAATATGAGTCCTTGTACATCACTTTCAAATACTCCATTTTTTCTAGTAGCAAGACGACACATTCTTAATACTTTTTAGCATTTACTGTATTGATGTATTAATATGAACATGTCCCATCGTAATACTGTAACCTAAACAATGTGATTTAATCATGTTTATTCATCTAAATCTGACTTAATATTCCTTAACAGCCACATAAAAAGAGTTATTCAGAGAAGAGAACACTGGAGTAAAACTGGGTACTCCTCAGTTTGTTCCATCTCAGTGTGCACACCCAGATTAACATCTCTCCGCTTGTTTCTGTCATGTCAGTGTTTTCACTTGTGATGAAACAGTCGATTGTTTTATGAACAGCTGCGCTCCCCAGAGGAATTGTTTTGCTCCAGGTTTTCCGAGAATCTTTGTGTTCAAAGATTCTTGCAGCTTAGAAATCTGCTCACAAAAAGTCTCATCGTTATGACTTGCTGCCAACGGGCGAGAAGAGGCCATGTTTTTTATTCATGTCTGTGTGTGTTTGGGTTTGTGTGTCTGCCTGTGACCAAAATATTTCATGGACCAATGACCGGATGTTGAAGAAATGTGCAGAAAGTAATCATGGGATGTACATTTATAACTGAATAACTTTTGGAGTCGAGCCACTTTTAGGTCTCACGATTACTACAAATGACCTCCGAAATCACAAAACTGTCTATAACTCTGTCAGTTTTACAGATATTAACCTAAAATTTCATGTGGGAGTAACTTATTCTCATTAACACATGCTGAGTGTGACATCTTGCAGTATCATGAGATTGTTCAAAACATTTTTTTCCCCCAGGTTTGATTAAAACAACTAAAATGCCACCATTTCTCAACTTATAATCATTTTAAAACTTTAGTCTGAAAGTTGTTGCATTTCTACAAGGAATTCTAAGCTTTTAATTTTTTTTGTCTGTTTCTCTCAAGTAAAATTGGATCTTTTTTGTTTTGTCTGTGACAGGAAGCCAAAAAAAGGTATGACAAAGAGACGGAGAAATATTGCGCCGTCCTGGAGAAACACCTCAGCCTTTCAGCAAAAAAGAAAGAGTCTCATCTCCATGAGGTCAGATTATGTTTCAGCTAACTTACTTTTAAAATAAAATTCCTTATTCATTGGCAAATCTTTACCAGTTTCTTTCGGTTTCAGGCAGACAGCCAGGTAACCAGCGTGAGGCAGCATTTCTACGAAGTTTCTTTGGAGTATGTGTTCAAGGTGCAGGAAGTGCAAGAGAGGAAGATGTTTGACTTTGTGGAGCCTGTAAGACTTTTTTTTCCCCCTTGTAATGTATTATGTATGCTTTCTAAATTACTTCTCAGAAAAGTCTTCTGTTGTTGACAAAAATAGCTTTGGTTTTGGTTTGAGGGCAACTTAGCTGTGGGTTTGGAGCAAATAAAAACAAGTTATTGCACAAAAACTAGAACTTTTTTATATATTGAATCTACTTTCTGCTAATGGCTTTGTGATTTACTTTGACTTAAAATTGTGAATCTTTTCCTCCATCTCCTGCTCATCTTCTCTCCTTTTTCTCTGATCTTTCTCTAACACTTTGAATTTCCCACCATTTTGTTGTTTCTGCTTGTCCTTGTCCTTCTTTTGCTTTATTGCTGCCCTCATGCTTTTTATTTCTTCACTGTTTCTGCTCTTTTGTCTTCCTTCAGCTGTTGGCATTTCTTCAAGGCCTTTTCACCTACTATCACCATGGTTACGAGCTGGCAAAGGACTTTAACCACTTCAAGACTGATCTTACCATCAGCATACAGAATGTAAGTGACGGTGTGAAACACTAGTGATCTATAAGTCTTATCCAACTTTGATTTTAAGGATTTCAAATGTTTTAAAGGCTTTTAGTGTCTCAAAGTTACCAGACTAAATGTTTAAAGTTTAACTCTGTTTTAAAAACTTTGACTAAAATCCCCTTTTAAATAAATATCAGCGTTAAAAGTGAAGTTGTGCAGGCCGCGGTGAAGGAAGCGGGCAGTAAAAAGATCACGTGAATAAGGTTAAATCACCTGCATATTCTAAACTTTCACAATCTTATTTGAATGAGAGATAACATTCAAGTAATGTGCAAAAGTCTTGAACCACTTCACTTCTATTTGTATGTACTCAGGAGTTTTAAAAGCACGGGCGAACAATAATGGAAATATTGTATCTGCTTCACAGACCAGGAATCGATTTGAGAGCACGCGGTCCGAAGTGGAGAGTCTGATGAGGAAGATGAAGGAGAATCCACAAGAGCACAAGAGTGTGAGCCAGCACACCATGGAGGGCTACCTGTTCGTCCTGGAAAAGCGTGCGTATCCGCTCATTTCTCACAACTTCGAACAACACCAGTGTGTGCGAGTCCTCTTAGAGTACCTAGATGTTGGTGTTTGACTCACACACTAAAAGGACAGACACTCACTCAGCGCCAGAGCAGCAGAACAAACAAACTGTAATGAACCGATAGCTGACAAAGTCAAGTCTGATCTGTTAGAGATGTGACAGCCCCACTGTTCTCCTCTGGTTACCATGGTAACATAGCTACTGCTAAAGGAGGCCTGACTCATGCTTTTGTTGCTGTTGTTTCAGTTCTGTCTGAATTTGTCTCTGTTTTGCTTCAACCGTTTGACATTACAATTTCCTTTTCTTTCTTCTGTTCCCTGTCCTTTTGTTCCGACCTTTTTCTCTTTCATCTCGTCTTCTCTGTCTTTTTAATATATATATATATATATTTTTTTTTTTTTTATCAGGCTCATTTGTATCTACTTGGGTCAAGTACTACTGC
Source organism: Millerichthys robustus (assembly GCA_034783495.1). Taxonomy (NCBI): domain Eukaryota; kingdom Metazoa; phylum Chordata; class Actinopteri; order Cyprinodontiformes; family Rivulidae; genus Millerichthys; species Millerichthys robustus. The sequence goes on from JAVKLF010000028.1 coordinate 5,649,203, forward strand.
ACATATTATCGGGAGCGCAAGAAGTTCACCATGGTTTTGTTTGACCCCAAATCTGGAGGCAAAACGGTAAGCAATGGTGGTCATAAAAAAATACAACTCACACTTTCACAAAACATCCAGGATGTGACGTATGTCAAGCTTAGAGAAAAACAAAATGTAAATTGCACTGAAATATTATATCCTCATGAACAAACTTCCTAATTTGACTGGAGTCTCTCATGTGTTTTGAATTTACAGGAAGTATTAAGTTGTAATCCAGTCTCTAGGTATAAAGAGTATTTACAAAACACACGATCACTTCGTGGACAGTTTTACCTGGAAATACTGACAGGATAAGTGTCACCAGCTTTCTTCCTCAGAGTAGGACTCTTATTGGTGAGATTGAAACTTGATGAATTATGTATCGTGTGAGCACTGCAGAATGAATATTTTAAAGAAAAAGAAATTGAGCTTCTTTTTCTGACTGTTACTTCTTTGCATTTTGTGTTGCTAAAGTAAATCTAGAACATCATTGAAAGGCTTATATCTTTATTACAAGAAGATGAATAACAAAAAACAGATTATTTTTAAAATCAAACCAATTGATCACTTAAATCCCGTATGACAGCATCTTTCATTCGTATGAAAACACTTTGTGAACCAACATCCAGGAGCTTGTTTGTTCAAATATTAGCAGGTCAAAAGCTGATGAGAACAAAAATAGCATCCTTGAGAGGCTGACCCTGGTCAGTATTCAGTATTCCTATTATCAAACCATATTTGTAAAAGTGATTGAGACTAAAATGTTTTTTTTTCCTCTTTTTTTTTGTTTGTCAGGGAGAAGAAGAGAGCTTCCATCTCAAATCATGCACTAGAAGGAAGACAGAGTCAATAGAAAAGAGGTTCTGTTTTGATGTCGAGGCTGTGGACAGGTTGGTGTGCGCGTGACTGTAAAAACAATTGTATTCTTTTAAATTTAATTTACTAACTATCACCTCTGGTACTAACTGAATGGGATTTAAAAGCATGTAATTGCAGTTTCAAGACACATGAGTGTGCTGTTCTGTTGACGCAAATATGGCCGTTATCCCCTCAGATTCAGCTGTGTTGTGCTGTCCTCTTTATGCTCAACTCCTTGTTTTAAATCTCCTTTTAGTCTCTGTAATACTTGTTTGACTTCAGGGTATATTTGTTTTCTTTAGTTTTGTAAGAAAGTGAAGTGTCAGCTAGAAATGATTGTGGAATGTTTGGAGCTGTTTAGATTTTTTAGTATTTCCAAACTGGGGCTTATGATTACACAAAAGAAATGCAAAATGACACAATGATGATATTTATTTAGCATATTTTTTTAAAACTAATTTCCTTATGACATCATGGCCTAATTATTTATATTTCATCACAGCAGCTCAGAATAACACGTTAATTATTTGATAGTTTGACATTTTGAAAATGATATCTCGTTATTACAGTGTTTTATAAAAAATCTTGATTAGATTCCAGTGATTTGTAATTTAACTATTTACATTCTAGTTTACCAAGAACCCAGACAATATTGCTTTCAGCTAACAACTGTAAATAAGCCCATGACTGTGGATAAATTCACGATTATCCATTTTAGATCAGAACATTAAGTTCCTTTTCTTACATTATCGCTAATTTTATAAAGAGACAGACTTCTTTCCGCAGTTTTATGTCTGTGTACTTGGATGTGAGTGTGTCTGAATGAGTGATGGTGTGTATTGAATAGTGTGTTACAATTTGAGGAGTGCATGGGCATGAGGAGAAGATGAATGTGCTGCCGCTGGCAGAGTGACGGACTGTATGGGATCAATTGGAAACTTGTCTAGGACTGGGCTGGACTTGGCTAATGAGGCTGCGTGAGTGACTGAGGTGTGAGTACACACACATGGCCAATGATGATTTGTCCAAGCTGCTTAGTCTGATTCATTCTTGTTAGTTGATGAATTTTCGGGCTACATTCATCATCCTGTTCCCATCCGTTTATGGTGAAAATCTGATTTGTGAGGTCGATCATTGTTTTAATGTGAACTAAAACTGGAGACCTGTTTCTGGCATGGACGGATGAACAAGCTTTGCTCTTGGGGAAAAAAACAAAACAAAGACTTACTTGCAGTTATGCTTCTACATAACTTTTATTGAAACATTTTTTATTAGTCAGTCATGCCTTTATGTATTATAGTGTTGAAACAAGTTCAGCCCTGTCTCTGTTTAACTCCTAAGAATGTTTCCGGTTAAATCTCTATCTGAACTGTCTAACGTCATATTTACTGTTAGGTTGTTTTGATGGCACATGTCACTGAATAATCTTCTCATAAAATGTGCTAATAATAAGCTAATGTGCTTCTTTTATGTGCGAAGGCCAGGCGTGATCACCATGCAGGCTCTGTCAGAGGAGGACCGCAGGTTGTGGATGGAGGCTATGGATGGTAGAGAGCCGGTAGGTTACCATGGTTACTGGTTTGAGCTTACGTGACGAAGACAAAACGGTGACAGACAGACAGACGAGGAGATGGCGAGACATGTTCTCCAAGCAAAACAAGAGCATGCGTCACATTTAAAGTAGCTTTGTGCAGCGTTGGTTTTCACATCGCTACTTCACCACACGACTTGTCATCAAATTACTAAAAGCAGTTTAGAATGATTCGTGTTGATGTTTATTCTACACTTTAACCCTAAAGCAAGTGATTTTGTGCTGCTTTCCGCTCTCATGTTTAGACTGTTCATGTCCCAACATCTCTCCACTGATGTCTGGAAAATTGACACAAGCTTGAACATGTGGTTATTGAACTCAGTTTTCAAATGGGGAAAGTTTGTGTTTTTGTTCTCAGCTGTTCCCTACCTCTGGATGTTGAGACGTCTTTGTTCTGCAGCTGTCTCAGCACTTTGACTGTCAGTTTAATGTCAGCACAATTAGTCTTAAAGAATGTTATCTCTCCATTGAATTCTAACACAAAAGCGTACTTCAGCTGCTATATGTTAAGTTAATTGTTGCTTAATACACAAGAAAAGCCTCAGATTACTTGCCAGACCATTTTTTTAATCAAGCAATTTTTAGGCTGTTTTTTTCCTACTCAATTTGTGTGGCCCCGATGATGCCCAAACAAGTGGAGCATATATGTAGCTAACAAATCCACTAGCATTCAGCTCTTTTGGTTGTTGCTGCCTGTCTGTAATCTCATCACCTTAAAACATGAGGCTGATTATTAATCTTAATTAATACTGAACTTTTTCTCCACTTTTCTGTCATACAGCTGAGCCAAAACAACACCTCAACATTCCTTTTTTTTTATTTTTTAGACTTTCAAGAAACCAAAAATATTTAATCAAAAGTCAGACAAATGATTGGACAAAATCTGTTTTTGTAAAATGCTGACTTTTCCTGTTTTTTCAGTATCACGAAAATCTGTTTTTTACACATCGATACAGTTCACATTAAAGTCACTTGCTAATGAGCAATCCAACTGCATACAAACTCTTCTCCTTTGTTGACTAAAACATTTCCTACTTGTACAAGCTGTTTTTCTTTTATTTCTAGGTGTACAATCTTAACAAAGACAACCAAGCCGAAGGCAGTAAGTGAATCATTATAGTTTTCCGTTTAAACATAAAAGTGCAGCAGTGATTAATTTTGATTCCATAACAGGTTATTTAACGCTGATTGATTCAGTAAATAACTTCTTTGTTCTCAAAGACACAAATTAAGTATGTAGGAAATCAATGTAAACTTGAAACACCAAATTATTCTTCAGTGTCAAAAACAAAACCTCATCAAATATGCACATTTAATTTAAAAAAGTAACATTTTTTAATTATTTGTGTCTAAAACTGTAAAATGTGAACAAAAGGGTTGCCGTTTATTGTTTCCTGATTTCCTTTGTCATCAGTGGCCCAGCTGGATGTGATTGGGTTCAACGTGATGAAAAAATTGATTTACGCTGTGGAGACTCGAGGTACAGTATTAATTAGTACAAAGTAATAAGTACATTCAGTTTTTCTGCTCTGTGACTACTTTGTCTGGTCCTCGTACATTTTTCAAATACACTTAGTTGTGATTGTCCAACACAAACTGCACAGATGCATCTTAAGTTGCAGTTTTCTAAACATAATTACGTTAAGCTAAATTCATCAAATACTACTCATTTCTTTTTATTTTACTCATTTAGTTTTGTGTCGTTTTTGATTTCATTTTCATTTAGTTCAAACAAAAGTGATAAAGAACTAAAACAAAGAAAAAAATGGAGGTTGCGCATACGTAATATGAGGGCTTTAATACTTTGTATCATGTTGTAAGAGCTGGTAAAATGGTTGATGGAGAGATAGAAGAGAAATAAACTCATATATGAACTAAACCTGACTCCTTATGTTTCTGTCTGATGCATCTGGACATTTCTTTCTGAAGATACTCCTCTAAAATGTCACGATAAAGGTCCCCGTGTTTACAATGTCAGCACCCTGTTCCATCTGCTGCTCTGAGAGCATCCTTCGCTGCAGCGCCTGTCCCATTTCTCAGAAAACACATTAAGTTTAAGTTTGTAAAGAAAAATGCATTGGAGTTTTTTAAACTGGTCGACTATTTGTATTTTATTTTAAGTCTAAAATAAAATATAGAATAAAATTGTAATTTATATGTACAATATATAAACATATATACTAAAATGAACAGACGTTTCACAGAATTGTAATGATGAATTGTATTTTTTTGGTTTGATTTAAAGTTTTCATTCATTAACTTTATCATCATTTCCTCGTTCCCCGTCCAGGTATTGACGAGCAGGGCTTGTATAGAATCGTTGGTGTTAGCTCCAAAGTACAAAAACTACTGAGTCTGGCTATGGGTAAATACAGAAATACACATTGCAAAACATCTACAAATAAATTAAACCCAACTAAACTATTGGAATGTCTCTTTGCTGTATGTTTTTCCTTCTTCTCTGAATGTTTCTGTTGATCAGATCCTAAAACATGTGCTGATGTGGAGCTGGATAATCCAGAGTGGGAAATTAAGACCATCACAAGTGCTATCAAGCATTATCTCAGGTTTGTGTCCAAAGACTTTTATTATTGCTCATTCACATACTTTTTTAGTTTTCTTTATAATTCCCATCCTAAGTAGACGGTTCTTTAAATTTTTTTATATGTTTGAATTATTCCAGCTTCTATGAAATGTAATTTCCCTATTACTACCGCATTTTCTTTTGCTGCTTACAAAAGAAATCTGTCTATTTGACTTTTCAGTGAAACTGTGCAGTATGTGTAATTCCATTTGCAATTTTATTTATGGGATGTGATAGCTGGATTTATTTATGAAAGGGACAACTTTGCATTTCTGACCTCGTGTTTTACAAAGATACAACATTGTAACTGTCAGTGTCTTCTGTTTAAAGAAACATGAAGGTTTTGTTATCAGTCAGCTGAGTTAAAACCTACTCAGTTACATGCATCTTGGTCTCTTTACATAGACTTCTGGTAATTCAGAAAATCTCTCCCTGAAAAAAATGTAACTATCCCTTTTTGTTTGTTTTCTTTTTAAACCTTTGGTAATCCAGGGAGGATGATATATTGCCAGCTGTGTTTTAATTTGTGTGCTTACAGTTGCCCCTTTTTAGCAGATGAATAGATAGAGGGGAGACTTTATTCATCCCCTGAAGGGATTTTTTTTTCCGTGACAGCAGCAGATATAAAATAACTGCCGATATAACTGTTGATAATTCGCTGTGTACATGGCTGCACATCAAGGTTTGTTGTAAACGGTTCTAGATTTCATAAATAAAAAGAGCAAAAATTAGGCTGGCAGACAACTATTTGGCACCAACATCAGTGACTCATAAAAACCGCGGGAGCCTTCAGATCATTATCAGACGGGTCTGTATTTTACAGGTATAGTTTTGTTTGCTTCGCTTTTAATAATTTTGTTTACTTTAAGTGTTAACCTGGCGTCTAAGCCTGCCACAGTATCAACAGCGCTCAATATTGAGCTTGTACTGGAGCGTGTCGAGTAAAATCAACAAAAAGCGCCTCATCAGTGAAAACTCCACAAATAACTCTACTGTCTCATTTACCCAGCTTTACAGGTGCAGAGGGCACGGGCGATTCATCCATTCTTCTTAAGGCTGCTTTGCTGTTCCACAAACTTTTACCAGTGCTAGAGATGCTTCAGTTTAAAGTGGCTTTAAGGGCGGTAACAGTCCCCTTTGGTGTTGGCTCCTTTCAGACTAGCTATTGGCTCCTAAATCCGGTCAGAATGAAACGGTTTCTCCAAACTGAGGTTCTTCAAAGAGCTATTTACTTACTGTTTATAACCTATCCATTTAAAAGAGCTACACTGAGTAAGCTGTAAAATGACTTCTTTAACTACACGTGAGATGACCGTGGCAGGTCAGGAACAGGGGGTAAACTGAAAGAGAAAACTGTAGAAAGAAGTTGTCGTTTTCGTCCCGTCCTCAGTCTGCTGTACCAGAATGGATCTATTTTGGGCTCACCACAACCTCTCAGGTGCACACACATTCAGACACTTCCCAGCATCCCCTGCTGCTCACTTCTACACTGAGAACCAGCAGGCAACATTGCTGTCATCTAACAGCAACCAAAACCTTATGAGAAGTTGCTGGAGGTTTAATGGGTGCTCCTCCAAAACTATTTGCAGCTATTGATCTTCATAATACAGCCAATCTTAAGCTCATACCTGAGCTGACAAATCCTGTTTTTTGTTGTTTTGTTTCTCAGAGTGCTGCCAGCGCCTCTCATGACGTACCAGTACCAGAGGAGTTTCATCAAAGCGGCCAGTGAGTATTTTTCCATTATACTGTACATCTCATATCCCTCTCAAATGTTTGCCCTGTTTTTAATGTTTGATGATTTTAACAAATGCAAACAGCCGTTCGATTTTGAAAATAAAAACGAATAAAATTGATAGTATTCAATAAAAAAACGCACAAGTCAAATATAAAGTACACACTTTTTAAATACATGTCTCAAAGGGGCGATTTTTGAATATTACAAACTTGAATTTTTATTATTATAGTAAAATATGAGGCAAGGGTTTTCCTGTTCTCTGTTAGTAATATTTTATTTGAAGAACTCAGATGAATTTGAGGCACGGGGACATATGAATCAGTGTGCAGATGAAGAGGTCGTAACCTGCCTTGTAGCTGTGCCCTCTGTTTGTTGTGTTTTGTGCTGTGTTTGACTCAGAATGCCACAGGCCTTTGTGGACGAGGGATATTATACAGATAAGATTCAAATTGCTCTTGAAAGAGGGGGAAAAGCACGAACGTCTGATCTGAAAATGCACGACTTATGTGAAGTGTATTTCTCAGAGATTTGTTACGTCAGACAGCAGCTGCAAAATGTTCCAGGTCTTTTAAAGACATATTACCTAAACTCTCCAACTGTCAAAGCAATCATTTTACACCAGATTTTTGTTTTGCTTTTATTCTTTTATTGTAGCTGCTAGGCTACAAAATAAAGTCAAGCAAGCACAAAGTTTTTCAGATGATAAAATAAAGACACTCTGCCACATGTCATGAGCTCAATCTGATCATTCAGACAGATTTTGTGCTGAGCCAAAATACTTAATATATACAAGTTGTTCTGAATATTGAATAGATTGGTTTATTCTAGTAAATTCAGGTGCAGTTTATTCTCATTCGGTCCAGTCAGGCTTAAAAGGGTTCATAGTCCTGTTTTCTCTCTGTAGTTAATCCTTTAGAAAACTAAGCTGCAACGGGAAGGAACTCCAGGAAATGACTTAGTGTCCCTGGCAACACTACCAGGAAGTGGCTCCATACATAGCAGTGCCAGTTGGAGAGAGCATAAAGGGACTGTTTTTTTAATTTATTTTATTTTTGTTTATATTTGCATATCCTTGTTAGGAGGATAGATTCTGGCATTTTGTCAACACAACAGAGTATTTTTACTGTAGTTTATATCTTCATGGCCAGTGATAGTTCTGAAAAGGAATTTATGAGGTTTTTTTTTTTTTTAATGTTTTCATGTTTGTTGTCTGCATTTCCTGGTTTCAACGTCTTCTGTTTTACACCTTAAATGTATATCAGTTTCTGCTGATGCCTCATTCGCGTGTCATCCATTTGCGTGCGAATGTGTAATTATGCGCCTCTGTCCTTGTGAGTAATTTCTCCAGGGCTCAGGTCTGCTGCACCAGCAAGGTTTTACGAGGACAGCGTCCTGGTTTAAACTCACTTTTGGCACCTCCTTCCTCCCTCCTCTCTATATCTCATCTTCTCCAATTCCTCCCACCTCTGAGCCCCTCTTCCTCCTCATGTTTCCTCTTTAGCAACTTGTATTTAGTTTTGAATGCCCAGCTTCGAATATCAGGTTGACATGGAACAAAAATCAAAGACAAAAGGTATAATAAAAAACGATGGAAGTGGTGTGGGAACAGGGGCTAGTGAGGGAGAAAAACAACGTTAAAACGATGAGGAGGTGGAGCAGAAGGAGTGGCGGGGTTGAGCTTGATCTGAGATTTGAGATGCCTTTCGTGCTTGGAAACTGGAGTCTGTAGTTGCTCTGGTTGCAGAGCTCTAGTTTAGCTTGAAGCATTGTTTTCACAGAAAAACTCCATTAGTTTATAATCAAGAATTTTCATTTTCGCAAATTAGCTTTAGTTATCACCCTGTATGGATCTGTAGCTCTCACCCTCCAATCTATTTTTGTCTCGATTTTTTTTTTTCTTGAAGATTGACAGACTTTTCAATTATGTTTATTTTTATTCTATGACAAAATAACTTTAATTGAAAAAAAAAGATCATGCTTCTCTTTTGCGATCTTCCCTGGGAATTTTAAATTGACACTGTAAATTTTTAGAACTGCTTCTTAAAATGAATGATTTACTCGTCTGTGAGCAAAGCTTTTAATCATTTAAACGTGATAAAAATTTTAGTTTGCACATGTCAATGCTTTTAATCTCTTCTACAGTGAGAATTGAAATGCAAGCTTAGCTTTTAGTTGCTCAACTTGCTTGTTATGCTTATAAAGAGGGGGGGAAAGTTCCCCGTTTACACATACCGTGTATTGAAAACATTTGTGTGCGTTCCATCCAGCCCAGATGCAGCTGGTTAAGCGCTTCCATCCGGGACGCTGTCAACATGATTGTTTCTCCTTAAAGAAATAGCTGAAGTGAAATAGAAAAAAAAAAAGTACAAGAATGCGTTTTTTTCCCTGCAATCAAAACTAGAAGAGCACTGCCTTTGTGGAGCCTTGCAGTTTTCAGGTAACCACCTGCGGCACAGCAGTACGTTATAAAAAATGTTTCCATAACCACTCCCTAATTACTCTTTCGTATCGTAATTACAGTGGAATTTACAGTGAGAGAACGTGTCAGTTTGTACTGGTATTCGGTATGCATAAGTAAAATACAAGATGGTTTAGTGAGCCTGAAACCCATTAAAATGCAAAGTTTATTACTTTTGTTAGGTTTTCAGCAGTAGTGTTCTCACAGTGTAATGCAGCAAAAAAAGCTGTTACTTGCTCTGCTTTTATTGCGACTTTGCTAATGCATCCATGTCTATCTTTGTATCTTTAATTGAAATTGGACAGGTAAAACAGTGTCTTCTTTAGTGTACAATATGTGTGTTTGGTGTAAATGTGGTCAAAATCACAAAATGCCAAATAAAGAATAGGATTAGAAGACATTAAAGACATTTCAGGTATTGCTGTGGTCATCTTTTTTCCCCCCATCTCCTAATGGTTTATGTATGGGCATGTAGATTTTTGAAAATACTTTAAATGTGTATGTGTTAAGGCTCATCAGCCTGCTAGTTGTTGAAAAATGGCCAGTGTGCATCGCTTGCTGCTGACAGCCAAGGCTTGAGGGCTGATCTAGTGCGAGTGCTCTGTCATCTCTCTATTGACTTATTATTGTGATGCGTTAACAGCAGGTCTGTCTGCCCTGCCTGTCTACCAGATTGCAGTAATTTCTCTTTTTGCAACAGCGCCAAAACACTCGATGACAAAAAGTTTGTGCTCGTTGATCTGCTTCATGTATTTCGGTATCATAGGCACTATTCCCTTCTAACAAGTTTGTCAGGAATTGGGGGGTTGTGATGATGAAAAAAAAATTGATTGATTAAAGCTGACACAAAACTATGTTGTGCTTATTTATATGTGTTCTTTTCAGTCTGCTTTTTTAAAGTTTACATTCTGTAGTGTATAGTAAAAGTTTTTTATGTTGCACATTGGTGAAGCCTTCCTAGTCTCTTTTATTAAAAAGGTTTTTGTATTTTATTTAACTGTTTTGACAAACAGGTACTCGTTTTTCTGATGCATTCTCGCAGTTATTATGAATATTTGTTATGGTGAAGTAGATCAGTAATGGAAAAAGAAAAACCTGTACTACCAATAGGACATTACATGCAGTCCGGAGCATGAAAGAGATTATATCAGTGAGGTGTGGATTTTGGATGTTGCAACTCTGCAGATCTTTTACATGACAATAGAAGTTAATCTTGCACTGACAGAAAGAGAAAATTCCCTAAAAGGACAAAACACAAACCGAAAAACCTAAAACGTGTCATCAGCCTCATTCATACAAGAATGAGTAGTATTCTTCTTTCTGTAACAAAATGTTTAAGTGTTTGTGCCACAGAGGTGAAAACATCAGTATTCGTTACATGTAGCATATATGTCAATCAGTAATTTTAGATTTGTAACAATAGCCCGTGTTTCTTTAGCATCCTCACTCCCTATTTATGTTTGTGTTTGTTCAGAGATGGACAACCCAGAGGCCAGAGTGACTGAGATCCATGCTTTGGTGCACCGGTTACCGGAGAAGAACAGGCAGATGCTGGAGCTGCTGATGAAACATCTGGCCAAGTAGGTAGAGATGAGCAAAACTGTGTTTAATTTCAGCTTTGATCATGTAGTGTCAGTGGTGATGGGCATCCATGTCCTTTTCCTCTCCAGTCATTTTGCTACACTGTAATACTTCATAATAGCCTTCTCATGACATTCATTGGTTCTTAAAACATGCTCAGTGTTCTCTGTAGTTCAGTGTTTCCCAACCCTGGTCATTGAGGAACACCATCCTGCATGTTTTAGATGTTTGCCTGCTTTGACACACCTGATTTGTATGAACAAGAGGTTAACGAGCAGGGAAACAACTACGGGTGTACTCTCACCAGCCCTATTTAGTTCGCTTTAATTGAACTCTAGTTCGTTTGCCTAGAGTGTCTGGTTCTTTTGGGGAGGTGTGAATGCATAATTGAGCTCTGTTGTGCACCAAAAAAAAGCAAAGTCTGGTGATGATCTTTATATTTCTATCTTGCTTCGATATAATGTTGTGTAATCCTTAAAAGGTGCTTTGACTGTGTACATTAGGTTTAATATGGTATATCCTGTTGTGCTGCTTCTTACATTAATAGCTATACTGAATACCAAAGCACAAAAACAGGATATGACAGCGTTAGCTTATGTGTGATTATTCCTCCAAAGTATATCCAGCAGACATGGTGTATTCAGGCTAAACCTGCATCTAAGCCCTGTGGCTTTATCAGGCTTTCCTTCTGCAGTAGCAGCAGCAGCATGATACAGTCTGTGATTAATGGGCCATCAGCTGAGTTTATGCTGCATGTGGGTGAGTGCATGCAGGCCCTTTGAAGGCGAGCTTATTTACATGGGGTTTAGTGTGTTGCACTTATCGATGGCCATCGCCATCACCAGCTTATAGATGAGATGGCTGGACCACAGCACATCTCAGCACTCTGCCCCTTTCATTCAGATGAGGCCCGATGCTTTGATGCGTCAGTGCTAAAGATAAGACGGTCGGGCACAAAATAATGTGGGCACAAACGAGTCCAGCAGTTAGTAAACTGTAAGCAGTGTTGAAGCAATGAGGAAGAGATGTAAAAAAAAAAAGTTGAAGTCAAAGCGATTTATTGTTTTTGACAAAATGTAATATATTTTAAACAAACACAAACTGACTGATGGAGCCAACTCTATTCAACATACTGCCACAGTTAACTGACCTACTGGCCATAATGCAGTCAGTTTTACAATTATTATGCTAATATTTGGTGTGGTGGTAGCTAAGAGTCATTTACAACAACTCTCTTTACTCAGACGAGTTTTTCGTTTAAAACTTTAGTTTGGAACTGTTGGAATTAGGCCTATTTGTCTCTTAGCAATATCCCTTCTAAACCACTGGACAGAAGTTAATGAAAATTTCTGAAAATAAACATTGGATGAACATTTACAAATGACTAACATTTGGGGTCAATCCAAATGGAAATGGTTGCCACAGCTAATCATCATTAGCCAATGCAGAAATGGCTTTAATTCTGTCTGTTTTACAGATAATGAGCAATCCTTTAATGTGGTTGTAGCTGAGAGTCATCACATTTTCTGAGCTTTACATTTTGTAGTACTGCAACAGATTGATACTAGAAGCTCTTTCAGGGCTTGCTTGTCTTTTCATAATTGTTTTATTCTTAGATATAAAATTTGTCACACAAGCAAATGCTTAATATAAAAAGAAATACACAGTTTTACTGTACACCTGGTTGTTCTCTAACTCCCCTCCTCTCAACTGATGCTCTGTATTTTTCTGACCTGCTGCACACAGGCAGGTGATGCTCCGAGTTCGCTGTGCCCTTTCAGCCTTTCCTCCAAGGTCCTTGTCAGATTATTGAAATACAGTAAATTTTTATGACTTTGTGCATGACAACAGCTGTAGGCAAGGGCATTTTCTTTGTACATCAGTCCAGCTGTTTGTTCCGCTCTTTGTGAGTTTAATATCCTTTACGGCCCTTGAGGGAATTTCTTTGAATTCGACCCAAACATCCTCATTGACTCAAAGATGAACTGATTAGATTAAAAGACACAGTTGCTCTCTAGATTCTCAACCTAACCTCCACATGAATTGAAATGAGGTTTACTTTTATTGGCCGCACCCCTCAGTGTTTAATTTTT
>JAVKLF010000028.1:5792113-5802626 GCA_034783495.1 Millerichthys robustus
GCTTCCCTGCTCAAGCTGCTGCCCCCGCGACCCGACTCGGATTAAGCGGGAGATAATGGATGGATGGATGGATGAATTATTACACTCTGTTCGCTGCTTTGTATGATGCTTCTTTAATTTAATTTGTTCTTTTTCGTATTGGTGGTTGCTGGAAGAAGAAAAACTAAGACCACACTAAACCGATGCAGTGCTTTTTTATGCACAAGCAATTTATTTCAGCTTCATTGAGAAACCTATTACAGATAAATACCGAGTTTGAAAGAAAATAGAAGCACCTTACCGCTGAGTAATGTAAGATAAAGCAAAAGTCCTGCGTGGTCTTGGTACAATTCTATCCTTTATTATGGCATGCTTAAACTTATGAACAAATAAATTCTTTCTATTTTATCTTTGAATGCTGGCTTTTGAATTAAGCAAAAATAGGATTATCTTACTTTCCATAACTGTATCTTTTCTTGTTTCTGCAGAGGTTCATTGTTCTCCTTTTGCTAAGAGGAAGGAGTACTTCATATTTTATCTTTATATAATAAGTTAAAACAGTTTGTCAATCGTTAACTACAATTATGTGAATATTTCAGAGCTGTTTATATTTACAGCAACTGCAGTTTTGGTTTGCGTTTGCATCTATTTGTGTCTCGGTGCAGTTATGTCAGACAAAAAATTAAGAAAGTGCCAGAAATAGTATAAAACAGACATTAAAATCAAAAGCACTGCACCATGAACATCCAAAAAATGGGTTTGGAACACATTCCTATGCTGCACATAAAGCCACCCAGACACACACACTCATGTTTTTGGTAAGACAGGAACTCATTGTGAAGTCGCCAAGAGAAAGTGAGTAATGTGGCATGAGCAGGTGAGGCGCTAATATGAATGGATGTCTTTCATATATCGCGTGCACCTAGAAGTCAGCTGAACTGATGACTTTTTCCCCTTCGCACTGAGCAGAGGACTTCCTGTGATCAACTTGGTCATGGTGTGATGAATGACAGGCACAACATCTTCATTTTGGAGAGGCGGCATGCCTGCAGACTTCTGAAGTTGGATGTGATGACTCGATTTTTACTGGGATGAGATTGTTGAAGACTAGTTGGCGACTCAAAATGGTAAAAAAATAGAAAAAAAATTTTACAAACCCTACATTGCAGTTTCATTTAATTAAAAGTGTTTGTGACCAGCCGACCAGCGAGCTGTGTGGCCACATTTTGAGCAGCCAGTTTTTGAAAATCACAGCTTATTTTTGCGTGCCTGGTTTGTAAAATTATAGGCTGTGTACATTACATCCTTTGCCCACCTCCTCCCACATTGTGCACTCCTTGGCTCACTTTGGACCCACCTTGGCTGACCCGCCCAACCTACCCTGTACAAGTGTCAAAATATAGCTTCAGTGCTCTGGAGACAGGCTGGCGATACCGGCACCTTAAATTTGAGATTGTTTCATAAATCTGTTCATAGGTGTGGGAACAGATGTTAAAGAGTAGGAACTGCAAACATGTAAAGTGAGAAAAGCTGTAATACGGATGCATCAAACAGAAATTGATTGATCAGTCTGAAGTCAGTGGCATGACTGGGTTTTTTAAAATCATTTTCTGAATGCTAATTTGTTTGATAGAATGTTAAATAATATTTTCAATGCATTGTTTTTGCTGTTATTGCAAGATTTACTTGTGCTGGCCACTTGACCTTTTTGCAGTCAGTGAATCAATCAGAAAGCCTGTGAAGGTTGTCACCTTATTGACTGATATCTTTTTAGTGCTGTCAGCTGCTCAGCGTGCATGATGGGATGCCAGTGTTCAGGTGAGAATTCTCATGTGCGGAACAAGAAGTTTATCTTGCGTGCGTGTTTTGTTAGATTTTATCCTCTTTCTGCTGAGATCATTTTTTTCAGTGTTAGTTTGCTTTATTTTATTGACTCTCTAAAGAAAACATTTTCTGGTTGTTTGCATCTTCAGAACTCCATCAAGGTAATTACTGTTTAACTTTCTCAAAGGCACCTCAGCTGTGGGAGAGAGAGAATTACTCCTTCACGCCTCCTACCCTGTAGTTTGTTTTTCTCACTCACCCAGGTCAGGTTATAATTTTTGTCTCACTAAGAAGTTTCCCAAGTGCATCCACATACATTTTATGCACCATAAATTGTAAGGTCATGCGAGATAGAAAAGGGGGTATGATCCAGTATTATCAAGTAATATTTCTACTCAGTGGGCCGACTTTCACTGCTGATTCTCCTGCTCCAGGATCATCAGAAAAGGCAGCCGTCTGACAGGGAAGTTATTGGCTGATGTTATTGGCTGATATTTTGTGAATCAAAATTCATCTTAAGACATTGTTTATATAAAGTAAGATTCCAAACAAAGTAAAACCCAGACTTTTGATTGTAATATTTTGACTGTCTTTCTGTGAGGACATTTGTCTGTTGAAAAATCATCCCATAAACCACTGGACAAACTGAGTCACCATGATACAAGATGACTGCCACAGCCCCCTGACCTTTAAAATAACTAAAATGCCCATTACTCAGTCAATTCTACATATATTGATCTAGAATTTGGTGTCATTGCAGTTATGAGTCATTCACAACTCATATTCTCAATACTAATACCAAAAATAACAATTTGATCACAAATCTTAAAAATAGGACTACCATCCATTGTCATCTTATTTTTAAAGGCAAGTCAGGGATGTGAAATATTTCTCTTTCTTTGACCCACAGAGAATTTATTACATCATCAGAGATCATGTGGGACATTTGTCAAAAGCGAAGAAAAAAAGCAAGCGATTTTTACAAGCATTCATTTTGAGAACATCCAGAGAAACTCTTCAGTATGAAACCTGTCAGAGAAACACGACTTTGAGGTTTGCCTGAAAATGGTTTTTCACAGTTATTTGCAGCGTTGTGGTCTTTGAAGTTTAGATTGTTCTGGCTGAAACTTACTATGTGTCTTTTGTATATTATGATACTGGCGCTGGTGCCTTCAGGAAATGTCTGGTCCCAAGTGGAATCCTCTATTGAATTCAATTTATATGCGTTTCAGTATGCTCAGGGGACTTTTGGCTTCACAGAAAACAGTGAAAATGAAATATTCACAGAGGTTTCATCCTAATTTCAGAAGGGCTCATGCTGAAGCCAAGAATCACAGCGAACAGAGGGAGCCTGCTTTAGAAAGTAAGTGCTGATAAAAATAAAGCTGTTGATACTTATTTTTAAATCTTTTTTTTTTTTTTACAACCCTGTAGTATTAATAATAATGAATTTAGTATGAAACACTATGCCTATAGGCCCTTTGTACAGTTTCTGCTTAAGTTTGATGCACAATGACTGCTTAAAAATCTCCCTCTCTCTTTCTTTGGTGTGTTCTTTTTTTTCTTTTTGCATTTTTCTGTTTTCTCAAACTTTAGACACAAATCCACAACTCCCCTCAACATTTTGCTACAAATACTAACTTAGCTTTCAGAAGTACCACAAAAAGTCCTCACAAACTCTACAACATACCAACAAGATCAATACATAACAATATTGTAAACGCTTACAATGTGTAATGTGACTGACAGACTAAAAAAAAAAAAAACTTCTTGGCCACGATAATCTGAATAGACCGTGTCTGATGCAGAGATAAAAGTGTTACAAACCCAAAGTGGGAGCTGACAAATATTCTCAGCTCGACATGAAAATAAAATTTGCAGCGGGAGTTTAACAGCTGGGTTTCCAGCTGCTAGTTTGAAAGATGCCTTCCTTTCAGGATAAAGATGCCTTTGAACCAGTTTAAACAGCATTAAACAAAATTGGTTATTGTCTTAATTTTTTTTGTTTTGTTTATCATTTTCTGAGTTGGGAATGTCGCTGCAGTTGTTGTTGTTTTTAACTCTTCGAGCTCAGGCCAATATTTTTGTTTTTGTAAAATGCATCAGTAAACAGACTAAAATCACCATTCTAGTCTAACTGGGTTGCTCATTATTTATCTGTATATGGGAGGACTGTTGTGCTCTCATTAATTCAGTAAAGTGCTTTGACCTGCAGTTTTGTATAATCAAATCTTTGCAGGGCAAGTTGCTCTGTGAGGAAAGAGAGAAGAACAGGAAGAAGTAGAAACTGGGCTGGGAGTAGATAGATCAGGCTGTCCTGCATAAAGGGGACAATTTCATCCTGGAACATAAAGCTGTGTGTGTGGAGGCTGAAATGACTTAACTTTGCTCTTATACCACAATTTATTTAAACATTTTTTATTGACAATAGCTTAAGTACATCATTTGTTTACCTGCTTAATACACAAATTGAAAAAATGGTTGTTGGATTATCAGTCATAGACTGAACTTACAGTATGTTACTGTATAATAAAGCTTTTGAAAAAGTAAAAGCAAATTATCGGTGTGTATTCACATCTTTATTTGGAGAATGAATAATGCATGAGAAGTTTGTTACATTTATTACTTTATGAAAATATCTTTTCATTTTCATGTAATTACACATAATATTGCAACTAATGGACAAAATGCTATTAAGTGTTTATGTCTGCAAAAACATAGCATGCTTGCATGATGGTATTTAATGACTGCTTGTCCACAATAGGTCAGCTTTTTATAAAAAATGACAAATAATTGTTTTTTGGGAAATTATCAGGTCATCTTGCTAATAGTGCGTTTATACTGTATGTTTCAGCAGCACTCAGTTGAAGAGGATTTAGGATGTAGGTATCTCTTAATTTGCTGTCTGTCCAAGCTGTCACCATGATTCAGGAAAACAGTGACAGCAGGCTCTCAAGCTCTGAAAAAGACACTCTGTCTTATGGCCATCTGCGGGATTCCATTCCTTTCCTTCATTTTCCTGTCCTTTCCTTTCCCTTCACAAACAATTACCATGCATCAATGATGAAATGCCTATCTGTCTTTACTCAACACCGCACTCTAAAAACCAATAAGACCAATACTGCCCAATCAAAGAACTTGCCCAATGTATTTAAAGATAATTATATCTGGAAAACTCAATAATTGGCAGCCATTTTAGTAAAGTTTCTTCAGAGCACCACATTTGGGAGCAGACACCTCACTGACAGAAAGTCAAGAAAAGCTCTGCTCTTTTGAAGGAACGGCTTTGTTTGACAACTTTTACATACAAATCGTTCTTTTCTGCTGTTTTATTGTGGTGCGTACAAGAACAGGACTTCATAGTTGGTACTACATAATGTGGGTGTTTAGTGTAACTTTTAAAGCAGAATTGGAAAGACAAACAATTAGGAATTTAAAGAATTTCTGCAACAATAAGGTAGTTTTATTAGTGCAAGGGCTGGACAAATCAAATTCCCTAACATCACTCGATATTTTTGACAACATGGAAGGACTTTGTTTATTTTATCTTAGAAAGGAGCATGGCTTTTTGAAGGAAAATGAGGTGACATGATGATGCTTCACTCTGTTAAGGTGAGAAAGTACTTACGCTGAAGCAGCAGCAGCTAAAAAGACTAAAAGCGGCCACAGTACCACCCAGTGCAAAAACTGGTCTCCAGTGGTCTGAAAGCACCTATACCTTCACTGCAGTCTGTGTGCATAAAATAAAGGCTTTTTAGCCACATGTCACGGTATTTTTTCTCAGGAGAGTTAGACACTAGATTTGAGTTTAACGTAAAGCAGACACTAGACCTTTATCACATAATTGAGAGGACTCCAAGTGAGGACTAATGAATCCTGGATATGTAAATGAGCATAAAATGTAGCCCATTATTTTCAAGAGGTTTTAAAATGACTTGATAAGACATGACCTCTGATGTCTGCACATATATTTACATACAAAGTACATGTGTGTGAAGCACATACACTATGAGTTTGTCATATTTTAAAAGAGCTATAAAAATAATTATATGTTAAAATATATCTAAAGCTCCTCACATCTCTGACAATCCCGTAGAAAATTGACTTAGCTTTGCAGGTATTACAGAGCTCTGGGTGGAAGCAATTTTACAGTTGTGTGCTATTAATTAATTAGACAAAGAATAAGAAAGAGAGGCACAGAATGACAAAGAGGTTGACAACTTTGAGTTTCACTTAAGCAACATGCCACTGATAATCTTTGTGCCTAGAAGGTGAATCTTCTCTTTATTACTGTGAAGAGAGTGGTTGGTGTCCTTCTATAATCAGCAACCCTCATTTATCTGGAAAATTAATCTTAATTTTCATCCTCCAGCATGCTCTTTAAAAGCAACACAATTTATATTCATGTCAGTACCTCAGGGGAGTTTTCAGAACAACAACTCGCCACTGAGCAGTTTCTCCACAGCAATCGGTTCGCTCTGGGTTTCACTCAAAAGCACCTGATGTGCCCCCCCGAAACCTTTAGGCTAGACCTACAGGTCAGGAAAATTGTTTTGCAAATGTCAACAAGGTGGGTGCCACTCTGGTCATGGAAAATGGTAAACAAAGTCAAAATATGATTTAAAAAAAGTTGGGGTTTTTTTAAGCCCTGGTTTTCCTTTCAGCAGAATGTCCTGCAGACCATGAACAGTAACTTCTACTTTCCCTCAGATGGCAGAGAAGTCTCTTTATTTTAACTTCTCTTCATCACAAATTCAGAATTATGAAACATCAAAGACACTGACTTGAAAGACGGTCAGATGCTTTGAGGTTCAATATATATGTGCGAGCACTTGTGTGTGTGAGTGTGTGTGTGTGCATGTATGTTTGCTCTGGACCAAAGGCCCAGAGGAAAATTCTGAAGTTTCATTTTTATTAGATCATCATTAGATGAGGTGTTAAATAATAATCTGAGAAACTCCATACAGTCCATTCAGTTTGTGTAACATTCTATTTGTCTGCATGTACAACCCAACAGTCCGAGCCTCAGTCAGTGGTAGAAGAGAATGCTGAATGCAAATATTGTCACAGTAAGTAAAAGTTACTTGAAGGAGTGATGTAAACATCATTATTTTGAGGCGTAAGACTTAACAATGGGCACCTAGAACAAAACTAAGAAGAAATTTATGTTTCAGAAAACACAACTTGCATTAGTTGCATTTACTGTAATGAGAAATAAAAAAAACATTTTCAAACGTTACCCAATATGAGAAATTTTTATTTGCTCCTTAAAAGCTTTGGAATATTTGCATTTTAAAATGTTTTTTATGTTATCTAAACAAGTCTTTTAAGGTGGTCTCTGTGAAGATCTATACATCATTAGTCTCCTCAGCCATTATGATGCCAATAAACTTTAGGCCATCCTAATTTTCTGAGTAAGTTGCCATGGTGATTTGCCAGGGGGATTTATAAAGCTATGTTTGAGCGATTCAGAGTCTTGTGTTGATCGACAGCAATGCAAATTATGCAAAGCATTCCTCTGTGATAGATCACTGGTCTCTCTGGGATGCTGCCTATGAGCAGACGTCTGCCAAGAGGACTCAATGATGACACAGAAAATTCTGAGCTGACCCAAACAAGAGGACAGGACACTCAACCCCCAGAAGGACAAGACATACACATGTCACGAATGAAGGCATAATGACCAAAGATATGTAGTATAAACATAAATATATAAAGCTACATCATACTGACTGTTCAGCACTGATTAGGTGGAAAGGAAAGACTGAATTAGTCAAGTGGAGAGAATGTGTTCAAATGTATCAAATGCTTAGTCATCTTCAGCATTTGATACATTTGAACAGCAGAATATAATGTTCACAAAATTACAGCTTTCCTGCTTTAAGTAATGGACATAAATTAAAATGCTAAACTTGCATAATGATATGATTTTTAATATTATCAAGAGCACAATATTGATCTTTTATTGAATAACTTTGTTTTTTCTGTTGGTCTAAAATGCATTTTTGTTTTGTTACCTATAAAACAGACTGGATTTTAAAACATGCCAAGGCTTACATTGTTTATTGCCCTATAGTAGCTGCTGGCTTCTAGCACAATAAAACCAGATGAGACTAGATGTTGCAGAATGGGGTCTCAAAAAATCAGAGTTTACATGTCCGGTTTCATAGTAGGTAGAGCCCATGGATTCAAGCTCTCGCGATGAGTCGATGAAAAGTATGGCTTTAAAGAAACTGGAAAAGAAAAAAACAGTTGGTGTGGCAGTAAAGGCAGGAAATAATGATGCGAGTAGTGACAGCTGAGCAGGTTTGAATGGACAACAGAGAACGGTAATGACAGAGAAAGAAATGTCTGATGACACATGGAAGCACTAAGACAATAAACACAAGGAATCTAAAAAAATAAACAATGAAGCATGACAAAAACCACAAGTAAGCCCAGGGTCGTGACAGTATGTATACAATAAGTACAGTAACTCACTCCTAGCGGATTACTAAAACAAACTTACAAAACCTTTAAGAAAGCATTTTATGGGCTTTTTAAATATTTTTTTTCACCTGATTTTCCTTCAGCAGCATTGCATGAATAAATCTAAAAAAAGTTCAAAAGAAATTTCCACAGCAACGTTTTTCGGCTGCTCTTTTTTAAACAATATATTGTGCTTAGAGAAGACACAAAAGCAAGCTGCATAAATGAAGCATGGGGTGGGGGGGGACTGTGACTTGCTACTGAGAAAATGAGGTCTCCAATCATCCGGTCACCTTCATGAATTCACAGCACAATAATTGAGTGAAGAGAGTGAATGACAGGACGGCAATGTGAACACAATTTTCTTTGCTTTAAAGACAGAGGCAGAATGGGTAAATAGCTTTTGAAATCGTTTTGCTTTGTGTGCATGTGTAAGCATTATAGCATCGATGTACATTAAGAGCCATTCAGTGTCTTCATTTCCTGTAGTGGAGTTCTTAAATCTGCCAATGTTTCACAATGCAGGACAGAAAATAATGCCATCACCTGTATCTTTAGGCTATAGTGGTGCCTGAGAGTCTGTGCTTCAGTTTCTACAGTCAACCGAAATGAGACATCACTGGCCATGTGTCTTTAGAATTATTAATGTGTAGTTCCAAGAAACCAACAGACTAATGATTATGAAAATACCCATGTTATCATAAAAACTTCAGACGATTCTGTGGAACCATTAAAGTCTGATCCAAAAATGTTGTTGTCCTACTGTTGTAAGGCTGCTGGAAAGTGGGTTATATTTGACGACACCGACTTCCATCACTTGTTTTCCAGTGTGAATTCACCGCCAACACAATCATTTGTAATTACTTTAGAAATGGGGCACAGCTTGTTTGACTCTGTGTATGTCTTTCTCCGTGGTGCTAAAATATTCAAACAGCCAGTCCCTGTTCTGCTGAAACATTCAACTGCATCGTCTCTTTTCACAAACCGGTGAGCTCTTTCTACGTTTTAGAGTTTCAAAGTGGAAGAGCTTTTGAACCTACAGAACCATTACAAAGCTTTTACGGTCAGATGCTTAATGGTCTTTTGAAGTTTTGTTTAAAAATGAGCTATGCAATTCTATAATGGATTTCACTGCATTCACATTACAAAATAATATGACAAAAAAATACATTTCATTTTGAGCAGTGACGATCTGTGCTTTCTACCCACCCACCCACACACCATTAGGCAAGTTTGCCTGTCTTCAAATGTTTCCTCCTCTGTTTAGGGGTTTGAAAAGAAACTGATGTCTTTTTGGTCCCTCCATGTCTTATGCACATCAAAGTAGTCAGGTCACAGAGAAACAGAAGAAGTTTGAGTAAAAGAGAGACCACCATGTTAGAAAGGGAGAGAAGAAAAGATAGTGTGCAGTAATTTTCAGCTGGATGTGTTTCACTGGAACTTTCTATCTCTTTTTCAGAGATGACACATCACCTCTTTATTCCACATAATCTACTCATCCATGTACACATCTATATGGAGTAGAACAATGATGTATGAATTGTTGCTTTAACAACAGAGCTGAGAAGCTGCATCTTCTTTGACTTCAAAGCTCATGGACTAACAAAATCCTGCAAACAAGACTCAGCAAAACAATGACTCATTTGCAGTTTAATTCTCACACTTTTATGCTTCTTTCTATTCATTTTCATCTTATCCGTTACAATGAAAGATTATGTTTTGGACCATTCATACCCCCTTTTCTAGCCTTTTATTGCTCTTCTTCATCTATCTTTCTTGGCCTGTCTTTGCCTCTTCATCGCCTTCCTCATTACGCCTTCCTCTTGCTCCATCACCTACGATGCCCAAGTTCGACCCACTGCACCAATTTGTCCTGACAGCCAATTGTGCCTAAAATTATTCCCTTTGCCAAGTGGCCTGTTCTGGACATTCAGGCAGATAGGGTATGATGAGAAGGGCTGTGAGCCCAGAAAGTGAGTGGTCTTTGGAAAATAGGCTGAGCAAAACTTATTGCATTATTAGCAAAATACGGGACTTTACATTTAACATGTGAAAATACCAAGTTTTGGACGAGTACAAAACTGTTCACTACACCTGCTTTGAAAAAAGGGTATAAACATTTTCGGAGCAATAATCCATGTTTAGGTTTCATACACACTTCTGCCAAGGTTGTAGTTCTTGACACAAAGTCCAGGAAGAGCCTTTTCTCTCGGGGGGGGGGGGGGGAATCATGTTTTGCATT
>JAVKLF010000028.1:5901617-5915388 GCA_034783495.1 Millerichthys robustus
AACCTTTGCTGATTTGTTCATTTATTACAAAATCCCTGGTATTTACCACAGTTAGGACTGGGGGAAACAAAGCATTTTGTGCACATACATTTTAGTGGCATATTTTTATTCTGCTGCTTCTAAAAATCTTAAGTTAAAATGGTAAAAACGTTCAGGATCCAACAACATAAAGAGCCTAAAACAACAATTACAACTTTTAACCAATTGAATTCTGGGTTCTAATCATTTTTAGACTACAGTAACATTTCTTTGATAATGCAATGCCTTTTTGTTATTGTTGTTGTTGTTGTTGTTGTTCTACTCGGCCGATATTTGAACTTGTTGCTAAAAGTAAACACTGATGTTACCCATAATTACCAAGGCCTCAATTCCATTAATGTGTTCCACTGAGCCATGACATTGTGATGA
Source organism: Millerichthys robustus (assembly GCA_034783495.1). Classification (NCBI taxonomy): domain Eukaryota; kingdom Metazoa; phylum Chordata; class Actinopteri; order Cyprinodontiformes; family Rivulidae; genus Millerichthys; species Millerichthys robustus. Next base: position 5,902,026 of record JAVKLF010000028.1, read on the forward strand.
AGAGGGCAGTATACATAATGTCTGGACTCCAAACCTGAAGCAGCCAAATGTATTCATTACAGAAAACATCTTATGAAGAAAAGAAATCCGTTCTTCAGAGCGTAGATTTGGGTCTAACTAAAAGACCAATATATGGACATAATACAAATAAAAGAAATGTATTTGATACTAAAACTGTCTTGCTAATAGAACATTATTAACAGACTGAACATACTTATACAGTCAAATGATGCACTTCATAAAATTCCTTTGAAAATGAAGGTAATGTTTATTGTGCAACACGACATTAAGTTAAGTATCTTTATTAACTGTGAGGCAACTGTTAACTGTTATGTGCAGGATCATGCAAGTTAAGCTTCTCAAGCAAAATGAATAAAACTATCCTACAACAAATTGAAAATCTATGCCAAAAATAACAATTAGCATAATTAGCCTACAGGTCATAAAGGAGGCGTTACTGACATCATTTTAAATAAAGGAGCTTACATTTAAGTGTTCTCTCACAGGTGACTCCTACAAAGGCTTAATTTCAGTTCTGCTACATGTTTCAAATATATTTAAAACATGGGACCATTCATGTCGACACACTTGCACATATTTGAACAATATAAAAATGTATAAAATGCTCACTCCCTCTGTTCATACAGTTCAAATATTTGCATTCCTGAGAGGCTGGTTCTCTCTATTTTTTTTTAAATAATATAATATAACTTCAGGCATGAAGAGATAAGTCTTGGAATTATTGTTACATGACTCTTATTAAATTTTGCGTAAATGTGTAGAAAAAAAAACGATGCAAGAGAGGAAGGGCACTGATAGTAGACAGGGTCTATCTCCGTCTCTTCCCTGACTGAGAGGCAACTTAATCAGATTTCAGAACAAGCATGTATGGTTACTCAGGCAAGAAATTGTTTTGGGCGCATCACAGTGAAGGAGCTGTTTAATGTGCCAGGATTCTCACTGCTTTCGGTTTAAATAATTGCCATTAAATCTGCCTCACAGTGTCTCCACATTAACAGTTCATGTATATTCTATTATCCTCATTATCCTTTCCTCAGCAGAATGTGCAATGATTTTTTTTAATCACTGAAGTATGGTAGATATTGATCTTAGCCTGATTCTGTTCCAGTACTTGGTGCATAGGGAAATAATTGGGCAAAGCAAGCCTTTTTACTGTATATCCAAACCTAAACACACATCTGTATGACTTGGTGTACTTTTTTCATGTGAACTGTAATGTATGTGTAATTGGAGAACTGTACTATATATACTGTATTAACCAAGCATGTGAATTAGATGACCTACTTCATGGGTATTTATTACCATGGATATTGTGTGCGGATTAAAGAAAATGTATTTGCCAAATTAGATTATTTATATATTTTGGATTATGGAATAGAGTTGAAAAAAGGAGGCTTTTTTACAAAGATAAACATGCAGGTTTGGGTTCATATTGCCCATAAAAATAGATAAAGTCTTCCAAAAGCATGTGAGAAAATCTGATATTCTCTAATGAACCTGAAGTTGAACTTTTTGGTCACTACTAAAAAAAAAAGTAAAAAAGACCAAAAATACATATTATTGTACCTATTTTTACATTTGTTTTGCGATCCTTCTCCTTTGCACTTTAACCATTGTTTCCAGGTGTACTGTACAAAACATTCATTACATTAAAGGTGGGAACATTTATGAAACAATTTAGCACAGTATCAATTTTGTCTGTTTAAAAAGCATGGCCATTTTAACAGGGCTGTGTAAACCTTCCATACCTTCTGTAAGTGGTAGAATCAAAATCTGTTTAATTCTGTCACAGATGATTGAGACACTCTGAGTGTTTTATAGGCCAGTCTGTTGGTGTTTTGTGAGTTAGAAAGGGCTAATGACCCATAATTAATGGGAAGAATTTTGGAAATATGGAGAGAAATGTTTGCATACTCAGCATAGAGTGAAACTTGTTTTTCACTGACATTAGACCAAGCAAAGGCTGCACCTTCAAACTGTTCCTGCCTAAAATTTCAGGGCCCAGCTGGTGTGAGAAGGGCATCGCCTAGAGTTAAAAGTGTCACATCACATTATTTCAGGAGACTCTGAAACCTAATAAAGATTCATCTTAGTCTCCTCCTTTCACGGGTACAAGGCACAGCCAATTGGGCCAAACTGGATTTCCCCTGAAGAACTGAAAGAAGGCCCAGGTGTCCAAGGTTCCTATGCTGCTAACAGAGGGATGTAAAAATAGCATAAGGCTTATGTTGTTTAAATTCCTTAAAAAACGTGACAAAGAAAACTTCAACATGTAGTTAAGTTGGACTGCTATTTTAATAAAAATGTATGCACTAGCCGTGTTTAAAATAGAAGTGCTAATCCATTTAAACTTCACAATCCCCATTATAGTGTCTATCAAAAGATAAATACTACAAGTCACAGTCAAGTTAATATTTAATATTTCAGTGGGACTGCTTTTCCATCTCTGTTTAATTGGCTATGTACTGATGAGGGTGTATAGCTCCCATGAAACTTTAAGCTGCATGCCAAAACTAATGTCTGAGATGTTAGAAAAGCCTCCTCCTGTGAACTCTTCGATACGCACTAATTTCACCTCCAAAATAAAAGGTCCCTCATAGAATTGATGCATGACTGTCTCAGCCGACTGCAGTAAGAGCCAAAATAGGATTCAGGGCAGAAACACAAGAAACCAGGTCAAAGAATCAGCACATACTCTTACTATACTTTGTAATTTAGTAGAAAAAACAAATTGAAAATCTTTACGGTTGTTAGAGGGACTTCAGTCACACTTTCCAGGAGGCGCTGCTTAGAAACTAAACCCTGCTACAAAATTAAAATTAGTAATAATCTGTTGTTTTATCTCAATAAAAGGGAAATCAGGAAAATAAAATTGTAGGAATCAACATTAATTTAAAATGAAAAATAAAATAATTTCTTCCTAAATGACTGTGCTTTTGATAAAACATTTTTTTTATTGTAAAGAACGTCACCCAGAGCACAACCCCAAAAAATTATAAATTCTTGCAGAAAAAACTGTAATATAACCATCTGACAAGACTTTCTCCTGATGAAGAGATCTATGTCAGTGGAAATGTTACACAATGAGTAGGAAATTAAATGTCAGACAATATTTACCTTAGATAATAAAACTTTGTTGGGTTTTTTTTTAGATTTCTCTTCAAACTGCCATAGATTATCTACTTTAACAGGTTCTAGAAATGTACTTCATGATTAGGCCCATTTTCTTTTTTCCAAATCAATTCCCTAAAGTGTCACTTTTACTGTTCATTCTTGCTGCCTTTTGCAGATCTTTCTCCTTGCCCCTCTCTCCCAGCCACACTATAATTGTGCTAATAATGGTGCAGACAGCCTGCAGTCATTTTCAATGCTTCAGCCTGTCATAAGTTTCTAGTTTCATACAGGGAGAACTTACTGTTCAAGCCCACCGTGTAATTTGGTCTATTTTCTTTGTGTATCTGAATGTATTTTTCACAACAGCAACAAATATAGTAACATGATAAAGGATTTGTTGAGGCAAGACTGAGGGCAACAAAGAAGAAAGTGCACCATTCTATATTACAGTTTACACCCCGTTAGCTATTATGGGGCACAAATAAATCCACTAATGGCATTCAGAGGGATATCACTAATACACATGGCCATGTAAAATCGGATTAAACTGGAAAAATGATAAAATATCAAGCATCATTTCATTTTATTACAGCAGAGCCTGCTGAATATTCTGAGTTAAAACCTCCTAAAATCCTTGTTCATATTCACAGCACAGAACAAAGAGTAAAACAAAAGTATGCAATTTAATAAAGCAGAATACAACACCATGAATGTTTGTTTTTATCATCACAATCTTTGTGATTTCCCTGATATTCTTTTATTAGTAAGTAAAGAAACAAAATGCAAGACAATTTTTTAACTGTCACAGCAGAGAATAGAAACAGGAAAAGCAAATCTGGTTCTCTGAGCTATGCAAAGGGGATTGAGAAAAAAGAAGAGTAATTTGCTGTATTTTTTTTAGATTTTACTCTGTCTGACAGAGTCCGTCTGTGTGCATGTGTGTGTTCTTTTTCCTGTTTTACCAGCTTTTTGTTTCTTCTTTCCTGTACAACAAAAAGCCGCTTACCATCTCTCCGGGTGGCTTTGTTGTCTGCTCGCCCATTCTGCCTTCTTAGCCTGTCCGTCTCCTCCTGTATTCACCATGATAAGCTCAAATTGGGAGAGTTTGCCCACATATAAATAAGCATGCACAAACGATATGTGTTGTAGGAGTAACATGCAAACAGGGAATCAAAAATAGCACTGAAAAACCTAAAAACTAAGCAAAACCTTAGGAAACATAATTTGTTGGTTTACATGTGGAAAAGTCTGCTACCCATGTTGAGCAAAAAGAACATAGAAAAGGAACACGGGCAGCAAGTGGGACACCAGCATAAAATGTTTCAACATAAAAGGATTGCACTATTAATTTGAAAATGCCCCTGCATGCTCAGAAAAAATAAAGCATTGGAGAACAAAAGCAAAAAAAGGAAATGTATTGTATAGAGGAGTGATACCTTCCACTGTTTCCAAAAAAAAAAAATCAAAGACAGCAGAGCAATGCATCATGCCAAAGGGGTAGTCTGAGGTAACACAGCTGCGATGCCATTTTTACCACCTGCTAAAAACCATTGTTTTCATGTGTTGATTCATTTTACCTGTATAAGAATTGGCACACTGTTTGCTGGCCTTTGTTGTAATGTTTGCGCTTCAGGCCTCATGTTGCTGTTTGCCATTTGTGAAACAAATATTACACCTGGATTGCCAGTGTGCTTTAAATTGTACAAAATCAGGTATCTTTCAAAAACAGAAGCAAAAGAAATAACTGAGCAAAAAGTGAAACAGAAATGATCTATTTTCATTATGTTGTTTGCTTTCTACTTTGACTGAAAAGTTATCGGTTTATTTGGACTAATAAACTTCAACCTCATTTCTTAACAAAATAAGACAGATGTTAAACTAGAATGTCAACAAAAAAAATATAAGTATTATCTCACTACCTTAATTAATATAGGCAGTCACTACACTATCACTTTTAAGATAGGATTGTGTGACAGTGTTTGAATAAAATTTTGTTTTATACCTTAATATTAAAGGGAAAGTTTCCTCTATATATACTTTTTTGTTACTCTTTTAACACATACAAAACAGGCCGGGGAAAAAACCCACCATCTCCGCTGTTGACTGATAAATGTTGACATCACTGAGCCGAACAGACTCATGTAACATCATGGAGAAAGATACTGTCTCCTAACTCTTTTCCACCACCCCACCCTAACATCCATTTCGCCTCTCCTCCTCCTTTCAGTCCTTGATCCTTCTCTCCTCTCCTCCCTCTCTAAGCCTGATTCGCCTGTCACGCTGTCACATCCCCCAGGTCTCGCTTTCTCCTCCCCTCCACACTCACTGCTCCATTTCTTCCCCCTTCCCCTCAGTAACAGACAACCACTACTCTTTCCTCTGATTTATATGATACTGAGTTGTCTTTTTTTATATGACAAAGCTGTCTCTCCGTGAACCCAGCCTGATTATTACATCAACCACTCTTCTTCACAAGTATCTTTAATTACACTTGCTTGTCTGCATGATTACAGAGTACAGATAAACTATGACACCGTGCCAAAAGAATTATAGGGTAAGGGGAAAATGTAGTGGAAGAGAAACCGAGTAAAGGATAGTTCAATTGCAAAGCCGTTAGTTTTGAGTGGTAGAAAATAATAAAATATTTATAATTTTTAAGGCTCACGTGGTTTAAAAAATTAACCTATTTTAAATGCATCACATTATCACTTACACCTCCACTTACATCTTTTAAATCGCTCAGATGTGACTTCTGGTCATAATACAGCATTTTATTTTGGCTAACCGAAGATACAATAACACAATCAAGCACAATAAATTAGGTTATTAACTTTTTTTTGCGATTAGTATACACTAAACTTAATATTTATAATAATTGTTTGTTTGGTTCATGTGTCACTGCAAAGTATATTCAATAGTAAATTAACAGGACACTATTTTTCTGTTATACTACTGTATATTGCATATTATACTGTCAGAGGTTTTTGACTAAAAATGCAATACTTTATGTTTAACCAAATGGAAGTTAAAAAAATTTTTTCCTAAAGGTGTTGCACACTATAGTGTAAGGAACAATATCCCTTTTAGAAATGTGAGTTACAAATCTACTTGGAAGGTGGTGGTTGTTGCTGGTCACATGACCCCAGGGCAGCGGGAAGGTTAAAGCATAAATCCTCATTTTCATCTTTAGTTATTGTATTTTTTTTCTCAAAACTTTGTGTTCAGACTTAAAAGGCCCAATCAGTTATGTAAGTATGGTGTAGTCAGGCTCAGAACTCTTATCATGCATCTGAATACCACTGCTGCTTTTAAAAATGTTCTGCTCTCCAATTTGAGCCTGTCTGCTTGACTTTTTCAATGCATTCACAAAACTCTTTCCATTGAATTTCAACGTTTTGCTCCTGCTGGTTTGCTGAGAAATTACTCCGTCAAAACCCACTCCATGTAAAGAAAGCCAAACAAAAATAGTGCATCTTAAAAAAGTTATTTTAAGAGAGAGAGAGAAAGAATAAGAGCCAGGAAAGGTCACTAGGCTATAGATAACACTCTGACTGTACGAACCTTTAAAATGGTAGCACGAAGGTGAACTGCAAGACTGGGAAGGTCAGGTGGCAAAACTGGCTGGAAATCAAGACAATAGTGAGTGTCCGGTGAGAGCTCGGAGAGAAGTCAAACTTAACTCAGAGACAGACAAAATGATTGATCACTAAAAAGGTCTGGCCTAACCAAAAGGTTCCAAAATTATCCCGATCCTGCAGAAATTCATATAATGGTCATGAAGTCTAATTGATGTTCTGTCAGTTGGTTATCAATAGTTAATACCTTATCAGCTATGACATCAGTCATGAGTGTGGAGAAAAAGACAGTTTTCCTCCAGGCTTGAGTGATATTTCTTTAGTCTTTATAAACATCTCATTCTCTAAAAATGGCACACTGGTGTTATTGTTAAACCTCTTCACTTTTGAATTTCATAATCTATAAAAAGGCTTAATTATTTGTCAAGCCTACTATTTGTAAAAAGAAAATGGCAGTGTTGATTTATCTTCAGCTGAAACTTAAATAAATTGTGGAAAGTTCAAAATAAGTGTTATTTAAAAGTATTGACACAGCATTTTTTTTTTTTTTTTTTGGTTTAGTATTCTTTTACTCTTCATTTTCTAAAGTTTACAAAAGCACAAACCTGATTATTGCACTAGTTGATAAAACAGATTTTGCAGTTGTCCTTTTAGTGTTTGTGGGAATATTAACATAATAGAACTTGTCATGTATGTACCACACATCTTTTTATTTTATTTAAGCTATTTCCATAAAGTGGTCCTCTGAATAACAGAGAGAGAGAGAAAGGCAGAGGGAGAGAGAAGCAAAGGTGATAGATTATGCCATCATCCATAAAAGGTTGCAGCAGCCAATTTTTTTATGTTTCTGACCTTGACTGCTGAAGCAAATGGTACCACCTGCTATGTCACCAAAACCTCTCTCACCAGCACTACCTGTTCTGTCACCCTGAAGTAAACTCCAAGAAGGAATATTTGCTATATTGAACAAATGAACAGAATATAAAACTAAGCAAACATAATTAGAAGATATATAAACTTAAAAATGTATAGAAATTACTTCTCCAAAGCAATATGAAAGTATTATTAACGGTTTTGAACCCCCTGTTTGTGTTGTTCCATGTAATGTATAGTTTATATTAGTTTTACCTGTCAGCCACTAAGAGAGGAAGTAAAAAAAAAAATCAACACAAGACACAAATGTATTATACATGTTAACATAAGTTTTCAACAGAGGCATTCATTTTCTCCTCTTCCTATTTGTTTACTAGGCCACTCATTGTCTCAATTTCTTTTTTGTCATCTCTCTTCTGCAGATTTTTCTATTTTCATTGTAGTGCAGGGGTGGACTGAGAGGAAAATGTGGATATTTGCTTTTATAAATGACAGGACAATAACAGACGCCGTTCCTGGAAACATTAGTCTAAGTTGCCTCGTTGTAGCATGGCAAAAATCCATAATTCCAACATGGTTGTCTCCAGTGGAAAATAAACCCCTTGGGACCACCATCTCTCCATTTAGCTACATTTATCATGAACAGTGAGGCGAGAAGTGCTGCCTGACAAGGCCAGATATATCAATATGTATTCTAAACACCCATTAGTCACAACTTTAAAACTTCTGACAGGTGTGGTGAGCAGCATTGGCTATTGTTACAGTGCAATAATCAGCTGGGAATATTTTGCTTCTATTGTCACATATTCCAGTTCACCAATGATAAAATCCCACTGGCAGACACCAACGATTCCTTCCATTAGGTCCAAAAAGATATATTTACCAGACCACCCAGGAAGGTTTGTCTGACATAAATGCAGCTTTTAAATGTAATGTAACAAGTGACTCCATCATGTAATGTGATGTGAAACTGCTACTCCAGATATTTCTTTAAACTAATGCGTTTTAATCTTTTATGTAAAACAAATATGTATCTTCAGCTCATAAGCAAAAGCTTCAAAAGCACTCAAAGCAGGTGGAGATAGATGCCGAGACCACTGACACATGAAATGCATTAAAATGTGATTTTTCCTTGTTTGACATTGTTTAACAATAACTCTCAAAACTGAACTTTTTCAGCAATAGCACAAGTTAAAGCACAACAGGCTCAGAACAAATATTACCAGAGAGGTATTCCAGTACAGAGGTACCTTTGACCATTAATTATATTAAGAATCAAATATGACCTTGTCTTCATGTTCTGTTTAAATTTTGTTCAGCCAATTTCTCATTTTAACCCCAAGTTTTGCAGAAATGCAGGTTCCCAGAAGCAAGAAGCTGACAAAGCCCTTGGGGTAGAATTTTAAATGAAGAATTGCATAGTTCCACTACAGAGTGCACACAGTAGAGTTCTAGTTTTACATTTATGCAACTGAAACACCATCAGCATTAAGGTGACTTTATTGCCCTTTCTTAAATTTTGTTTTATGTTGTCTTTGTCTCTGTTTTTCCTGTTATTTTACATTTGATTCTATTCTTGTGCTCTGTCCCGTCACATTATGGGGGGACTTTTACTTCATTCACTGTTGTCGCAGAACTCTCAGTTACACTAATGAAAGCGTGACTGATGTAGCTGTTCGCTGTGTGATGGAGCCTGTCATTTATTTTCCTATTTCTGCAGGGCTTGCCTCAGGCCAGGCTCACCCCAGATACAGGCAAAGTTATCGTAAGAGATTTGAGTCTCACACACCTTTACTATGGCTTCCATTGTCAACAGACACACACACTTCTCCCACCCTGTTGACAGTCCCAGGTTTGCTGGTATCCTCAGGAGTGAGAGTCAGAACCATAGTGTGTAACTGAATCCCTGTTGTAAATGTGTAACTCACTCACTGTGGCAACAGTCACTTACTGCCAATCGCTCTCATGAAGTGTTTCTTTGTCATCTTTAATTATCAGTCTACCCCACCTATCTACTGTAAGTGTCTTCCCTACTCTCCATATTCCCTTTTTCTTAAGAATACCTTCTAATTTTCAAATTTAAAACCATATTGAATTAATAGCCTAATATTCTTTGAAGAAATGCATAATAATATCTGTACATTGACATAAATTATCTACAATGATAGCCCTTTTGGGGCCTTTTTGGACTTTGTACTTTTTATGGCCATCTTTAATCAGACTGATTCAAAAGGTAATCAGTTGTATACATCCAATAATTACTTTCTAAAAATTCACAAGATTCTTTGCTACTAGAGTGATACACCAAAACTGCAACACACGCAGTCAAAAACATATTCGTTCATCTTCACCTTTCATCCTGAGAATCAGAGAATCATAATCTTTATTGCCATTGTAGCAATAAAACATTGTACAATGATGATTGAGATGCAATTTAGTATATGTATATACTATACTGAGTATATGTAGTTGTTTTTTTCTGTATTATTATAAATATGGATGTAAATATACTCATCACTGGACTTGCGACCTGTCCAGGGTGTACCCCGCCCCTCACACTGTGACAGCTGGATATGGGCACCAGTGACCCCCCGTGACCCTGAAAGGAAGAAGCGGGTAACAGATAATGGATGGATGTATATACTCATCACGTTAAGTGAGTTTTGTGTACTTGTGGTTTTTTTTCTGTGCACTGATTGACACCTCAACCAGTCGTCCTCCTTCCAAGCCTTTCTGCATTCCTTTGACTGACGTGTCACCCTTCAAAAATGTTTGCATCGCATAGCCGCTGGAGATTGGACACGCTTGCTTGATCCAAGCCCATGCCTGTGTTTGAAGGAAGACAGGCAGTATGGTTCTGGTTTATTGATAGTCTGCTGTACTTGTTCGCACTGTGCACTCCATGGTTTGATTAAACGTCTCACACAGAGAGATCAGGGCCTTACATTACATTAGCTTTAAAATTTATTTCAGGGTTCAAATACAGCCGGCATGTATCGAATCAGGGCAATTCAGAACAGTATTTTAAAGTTTGACTTTACTTATAAAAACTTGTACTAATGGTACACACACCATTAAATCTGTCTTGTGCAATAAACAACTACATATACTCTTTACTTGACTGAAAGCACAACATGAACTATTATAACCCTGATTAATACTTTCCTATAGGGTAAAAAAAAAGTTTCTTACTTTTACTAGAAGACACTTCATATTTTATGGACGACCGGTCTCTCTGAAAAGGGAAAATAAAAGAAATGTGTGTACAAGTAGAAGAGAAAACCTTTTAGAAACTCCCTAACCTCTACAGAGAAGTTGTTGGTCACATCCTGCTTGTAAAGTGACAGCTGTAACAAGTAAATCCACACGTGTGTCGAGGTGTGTGACAAGGTAATAGACTTACTGGTCAGGACTTGTTTCTTGACTGATGGAAACCAGCTTTCATTGTTTCATTTTCTCCCCTTTTCTCTCCTTGTCACTGCCTCACACAAAAACTTTTCTCATTGTTTCAGGGATTAATCAAATCAGATAAAGTGTCGGTGTCATTTGTACCGACTTTTTGCTTCAGCTATGGACATTATCAGGGCAGACAAGATGCAATTTCTGCTGTGGCATCAGATTTACACATTCATGCAACTCTCACATATTGTCTGACTTTACTTTTCACAAATAAAAATGACAGCTAAACATAAACATATCAAAACAAAATAGTATATACTTCTTAATGCTTAGTATAAAAATACAGTCTTTTGTAGTAAAGAACAGCTTCATACTGAAAAATTGAAGTAGTGAAACTTGCGAAAACACAAAACAGAGATCTTTGATTATTGTTTTGAAGAAAAAAAATCTTTGAACTGTTTGTATGAGTCGTTGTGTGTCTTAATGTGCTCCAAAGCACTTGTTGTTCTTAATTCTGTAATTCTATTAAATCTAGTGCATTTGGCAGCATGCACCATGTCTTCTTTAATGTTCTCTTTATGTGTCAACATAAACATTGGCACTTTATTTAATACAAATTAATATTTTTGTATGATTGCACACAGAAGCTGAGTAATATTGCAGTATAACTATAATCTCTGTTTGCTGACAAAATTCTTATCAGCAAATAGGGAGCCACAGCTTGATCAAGCTGGAGCTCTCTGAAGAAGGAAATCTGATGTTGACACTTTGTGGGAATATTTCATGTGAACAACCAAGATGAGAAAATAAGAAACATCAAAGTATGGTATGGTAGGGCAGCCTGAATGTCAATACTAAGGGTGAGAAAGACAGATGAAATATTTTCAAGTACATGAAATAATTAATATTTAATGGGTACTTTTGGATTTAATCAGTTAATGCCTCATTAAAATTTGAACCACACATTGTGAAAGACGTTGAGAATGATTTTCTGCCTGCTAGAGTATTTCACCATGTCCTTTATGCTGATGCATCATTTATTAACACTCTTAGGTCTGGAAATAAACTTCATGTAGCCTACTTTAATTGGAGCTATGGTAGTTTTGTGTCAGAAGACATTTTTTGTTTATATTGTATTTAAAGTCCGTGTAAAGCAAATTCTTCAATTATCTTCTAAACACATTATAGGCTAAATGTCATAAATATATTGTTAAACGTGTAAAAGTACTCCCAACCATTTAGATTTTTCCTTGTTTGACATTGTGCTAGACATTGCGCTAGAATGAAATTCAGGTTTCAAGATGTCTGTGTCTCAGGATTTTTTGGGATGTGTCCGAAGTGCTACTTCCTGTCGTCATGCAGGTCCTTCAGTATAACCCCGCCCCCTGCTGCTCCAGCAGTTTAAAACCAACAGCAGGTTGGCGCTAACAGTAGTTTGCTGCCAGCTAGCTAACCAAGTATGCTTCATAGAGAGATTGCCGCCTGAATAAACTGTATCGATTTTGTAAAGAGGAGCCACTACAGAAACATGACCAGCAACACTCACCTTTGCAGCGCTCACTTTGCTCCAGATAGTTTTACTGACGACCAGGAGATAGTTGGGATTTATAGACAGTCAGTTGGTTCGCGAGGCTGTACCGAGCATCGCCCTCCCCTACACCGAAGCACGTTCTGCTGAGTCACTGATCTCAGATTAATAAGTCTGAAATTAAAAAAAATACTGTTATCAGAAGAAGGAGAAAATAACAGTAACTCAGCAACGTGGTGTTATATTTCTGGAGTTCATCAGGCATGGATATTGATCAAAGCAGACTTACCCAAACACTAATTTGTTGTTATTTATCATTTTTTCTTTCATTTACCTCCGGTGGAATGGGCCGTAGATCAGATGACAGCATGAGAAAAAGATTTTTTTGGTCCAACTCCTGGAGGAAGTTGGTACGATTTTGTTAGTTTTGAAACCTAATTTTAAATGCTTAGCTGTGTTTTTATTCATTTTAATTTGGCGGGGTGATAAATAACACATATTTTTGTGGCGTGACAAACTCAGACTTTATACTTTACACACACTTTAAGTGTTTTTAACTACTTAATGCTGTATTGTTGGTGTTAATGCTACACCAACCAGTGAAACCAAATAGACAGGAAGTCCAATCACTTAGTTTTAACATATTTATGATTTAACTATATTCTTTCTGTTTTCTTGTATGAAGCCACTTGTCTCTTTAAAAGCTTGGTTCTGTGGAAAATATATATATGTAGATTGTAGCAGGAGTGCTGAATTCCTTTTATCCACATCCTCATTATTTTCCAAATTAACTAAATTAACTAGAAAATTACAAATAGCATTTTTAAAAGTTGTCATGTTGTTAAATTAGAAT
>JAVKLF010000028.1:5944721-5962868 GCA_034783495.1 Millerichthys robustus
TTTGTATATGGACCCCTCTGATAAAGCCTTGCTCACCCTTTGGCCACCCCTTGAAAAAAAGTCTAGCTCCGCCACTGCTTGTCCTGAGCTGCTTTTGAGAACTAGTCATCAAATAACTTTTCTTACTCATATTTTCTTTTATTTTATTATAACTTTGGACATTCTACATGTTGCATTAATATATTTATTTTAAAAATGTATATAAAATTGTGTCAGATTTTATCACACAAAATCCAGATCCATGCCGCAAATGTTGCAATGTAATGTACATAACTCTAATATTTAATGTAAGAGGATGACACACTAACCTTGATTGGCATTCCTGTGCAGTGCAGCCCAAATGGAAAAAGGCATTTCTTCCCCTTCAGAGACTGAAAACCAACAGCAAACTACAAGAACAAATCAGAACAGAAGAGGTTAAAAAGTATTTTAAAAATATTTAAATTCTCAGACCTCCCACTGTTTATTGTTTTCACCTCTCTCTAATCATTTGTTTGACTTCAAAAAAACACAAACACAAAAAAATTGGCTATAACTCAAACAATTTTACAGGAATAGATTCAAAACCTGACATGGTAGCAGCTGAGAGTCATTAAACACATTCACTCTGAACGTGATATCATGTGAGATTGGGATTATTGTTACAGTATTGCCAGGGTTTGACCAAAATGGCTACAGCTCTGTCATTTCTCAACATAAGATGCTCCTGGAAGACACTGGCATGAACAACAGCGGGTATATATTCCTTTAAGGAATGCTAGATCTTTATCCAAATGTATTCCAGTTCATCTGTTTCATAGATAAGTGTCTTAAGTTGAACAATCTAATATAGTGTTGGTTTTTTGTATGCATCACTTATTAGCTTATTGTAAGCCTTTATGGTAATATTTTGTTACCCACTGTGAACATTAGAATTTTAGTCAATGTCTGTATATCTGGGTTCAATTCTGTTTAACTGATTATACAAACTCACCTCACACTTTGACAAACTGAACGTATGCCCAAGATGCAATCGGCCATTCATATAAGGATAGGGGAAAGTCACAAAGTATTTGTTTTTGCTGAAAGGAAAAAAAAGAGGGGTTTGATTTAATAATTAATGAGGGGACTGGGAAGAGATGGTGTAAGACTTTGAAAATCTCCTTTAAAAGTCTCTAATTAAGTTATAGTTTAATTATTTTCTCGTACAAACATAAACTGGGTGTTTTAGACTGCAAAGCCAGTGTTTTCTAAACAGAATTCTTCAAAATGACATCAGCTACTCACTTGGAGCTTTCTCCAACAGTTGATGGTGCATCAATGTCAAAGGCTCTCTCCTTCTCCCATTTCTCTTGAATTTCCAATTCAATCTTTCTCAAAAAGTCCAACTTTGCTGTTCCTTTTCGTTCCTTTAAGACAATGTGTCAAACAGTTACAAGAAATCAAATAGATGTATGTAAATGTATACGTTATTTCTTTGCACACAGACTAAAACGATCCTATTTCTATCGCTTATAGCTGGTTCGAGAGCTCATGCTAGCTCTGACTTAGCTATAATTGCTATAAGATCAAACGTAAAATAGAAAAATATTGTTTTTCGCATATAACTTCTCTGAACTGTAAAAACGATACACCTACCGTCATCCTGTCTAAAACCTTGTGCTACTGTCTGATATTTAAAAGAGAAGAGAAGGCAGAAATAGTATGTCAAAACGGAACCCACGCCACCGGTGTTGGATGATGACACCCAGTCAGCGTTTTGCAGGGCTTCTTGGGAAATGTAGTTCCTATTCTTCTGTAGCGTCACGTCAAAAAACTGTCAAACAAGCAGTTCGATTCAAATAATTTGTCTTTATTTGACATTCAAAGTGTTTTATAAAACAATAGTGTTTCCGTATATGTTAATTTGAGTCTTCTTTATTTTTAAGGGATCTCCTGCGTTACGACAACTCGACTTGTGTTGCCATGCCGTAAACCACTTTGCTCGACCTGCCAGAAGAGAGACAGAAGGCCTTAATGCTTATTAATATATAGACGATGAAAGTAGGGTTGTCAAGGCGCGCTTTCTGTTTATAGGCAACATTACAGTCTTCCTCACGATGATCATAGAAAATGTCGAAGCTTTGAAGTCGTGGCTGGCAAAACTCCTGGAGCCAATGTGAGTGTTGAACTAAAATGTCATTAGCTTGCATGCTACGTTAGTTAGCGAGCCATGCATCAATGGGGGTGTGCTAAAATCAGATGGCCGATTCTTAGACGAGTTAGCCAGGCAGCAAACCCGCTAGCTGGCCTTTAGTTTCAGATAGGGTTAAGGCTGTGATACTTCTCCGATTGCAAAAGCGTAGAAATGTATAGTGTGCCTCATAGTATGTATACGTTTGTTTCATTTATATTTGACTTTTTATTGCGGCACATTAGTTTCAAAACATAGCTTTATGGTTTTCTAATGGTGCTGCGTCCAGCTTCAGTCCACTTAGTTAGCCCTTTCAGTTACCATAGTTACACAATTTCTTTTAACGTTAAGCTTTCTTGCTATTACTTTTTTAGGGGAACGGACGTAGACGTGGCAAAGATATTTCACGTAGCAGAATGTATTAATGAAATAAAACGCCTGACAGAGGTTTAAAGTTGTGTATTTAACGTTCTTTTTCTAGCTCTAACTATATAGCTTCATCCCAGATTTTATTTGTTTTTGTAACGTAATAAGTGTAAAGTCAAATTGAAGTTAATGTAATTCTGAGTGTAAATATTTATTATGCACTCAAGCAGTTATTTAATATCTAGGAGTGTAAGTGGTAAACGTGGTCAGTGGTAAGCGTAAGATGAGCCATTATATTTTTGTTTTGTTTTGTTTACTTTTGGTGCCAACATTCATGGACAACATGCATAATACAGTATGTTAATGGTTAATAAGTCTCATACTAAGGTGTAACTTTAATGAGCAGGTGTTTGCTGGTGTTATTTATTTTTTTTCTCAGCCTAAGTAAAGTTCCATCTCAGAAAGCTCCATACTGTTAGTTTTGCCAGCAAACCTGTCTTTCTCCCATTGTATGTCGTGAAACTATGTGGCAAAGTCCTCACAGCACTTTTCTTTGGAAGGTATTATCACAGTGACCTGGGTAAACTGAAACTAAGTGTATGTTTATTTTTGTCTTGCAGATGCGATGCTGATCCCTCCGCATTGGCCAACTATGTGGTGGCTCTTGTCAAGAAGGATAAACCAGAAAAAGAGCTGAAAGCTCTTTGTGCTGATCAGCTTGATGTTTTCCTACAAAAGGGTAAGAAAGTCACATGAAGCTTTCTTTTTTTGTTGTTGCTGTGGCAATGACACACAGAGTAATAACTCTTCCTGGTCAAAAGATTTTGTGAAAAAAAAAAAAAGATTTTCTACTTCTTGAAAACGATAAGGTCTTTATTTGACACTCATTGCACATCTAAAATATTACAGAATCTTTTTTATGTCCCATTTTCTCACCCTCATTTTAATAAAGAATGGATTATTTAGCATGAAGCGTTTTTAACAAAAGTCTGTTTGTGCAGAATCAAACATAAGGCAAACAAACCTCCATCTTATCTATACTTAAAACCAAGTTACCGGGAATCTAAACACTAACAGGTCGTAAAAGTTGTAGGTTGACATAGTTCAGGGTTAAATGGTTAACTTTCATCAAATAAAGCAACGTTGTTTTTTTAATTTCACCGAAGCTATTGCCAGAGATCTTTTAGAAATATATAAATGAGTTAAACTGGAGCGCTTTGAGACAAGAATTTAGGTTTTTGGTTTTTTTTTTGGTAATGTGTTGCGGTAGCACTAGGTTTTTAAATGAGGCCACATGTTTCTTATTTTGCTCAGCAGAGGGAGTGTTGCATTATTGAAGGGTACCATACACACCTCTTGGTACATCTACATGTATCGTGTTTAGTTTGAGTCATGCTATGTATGATGTCGTTTTAGTTTTATTTATTAAATAACATCGACAATACAATTTAACGTTTGTTAAATGAGATCACAATCTTAACGTTACAGTCATGTATGTACAAAGATCTTTTTGAGAATATAATAACATTCTCATTAACATGCCTCAATATTTATTTTAAGTGTTTGCAATAGCACATACTAAGCACAGACAGTAAACATAACACTCTTGGCTACTGCACAATATATATATTTACTGGTTTTAAAATTTTCATTTTATGCTTTGATCCAGACATTTTATAATTGGCAGCTTTTCACTGTTTCATTTCTGAGCTGCTCCTCTGTGTGATTCTTATTGTTTCAGATATATTTAGATCAGAAAAGCGGATCATTTGTTCGCATAAATTAACACAGCAGGATTCTTATTGCTTTTGATCCTTTGAGGCAGTTTTGCTCTTTGAAGACTTGTTAAATCTGCACAAAAATGTGATGAAAAAGAAATTTGTTCATATGGTCCATCTTGTCTCTTGCAGAGACTGTGGGATTTGTCGATAAGCTTTTTGAATCTCTGACAACAAAGAACTACTTGGGAAATCCAGCTACTAAGGAACCTCCAAAAGAAGAGGTTAAACCACCTGCAGTCAAAACTGATGTTGTTGAGGTGAGAATAGTTGATGAGCAGCTTTGAAGCAGTTTTTCTGAGAAGAGCAATCTCTTTTGTTGGGGCTTTGGATCAAAGCTTTTGCTTAAAACGCTTAAAATATTTATCTTTAAATGTATTTTTATGTAACAAACCCATTGTTTCCCTCAAGATTGAAACTCCAGAGGAAGATAGAGAAAACAGGCGCAGAAGAAGCCCCCTGAGAAACCGCGCTGACTTCAATGAATCCAGGTAAGGCTATGGCCTCAAGGATATGTTCGACCTGTCTTAATGACAAAGACAAATAAGAAAATTTTCTAATTGCACTTAACTTCTAGTGACTGTTGATTTAAACGGATGCATTTGTACAAAGGTTTTAAGATGTTGCTATATTTTTATGTTTAGTTCTAAACCTCAGGAGTTTTGCTGGTAGCTTTAAGAATGCCCTAGTGTCCATAAACGTGTCCCTGAGCTGCGATACATTAAGCTGCTAGAGACTGGACAGTAAAATGTATGAACAGTTATTTTAAACAAGCTTAAAAATAGTGTTATTTGCAATCTCATGAGATGTCATTTACAGAGTATGTTCTGTTAATGACACTCGGCTACTACCACATCAAGTTTTGGGTCATTATCTATAATATTGTTTGAGGTATAGCCATTTTTGTGTTTTCTAAAGCTGATTTGCTGTGACCTCTACCTTATGCTTTGCTGATTCCCGTAATTTAAATGTCCTCTCCAATTCACCCACTCAGGAGCCGCGATGACAGGAGGAGGGACGATCGCAAGCGGCGTGACTTTGAACGACATGGAAAAAGCAGTGAATCCCATCGCGAGCGAGAGCGCCACGAGCGTCGTAGGGCCAGCCCCCGTGGGAGGAGCTACAGCAGGAGCCGTAGCAGGAGCAGGAGTGGCAGCCGAGGAAAGAGCAGGGACCGGGAGCACAGGGGAGGCAGAGGTGAGAGAGTAACGACAGCACAGGGGAACAGACTCGGGTGTGTCGGAGCTCGTGTCTGCGTTAGCGATGTTGGTTCTTTCACAAACAACCTGGATGTGAGCTGGTTTTGATTGTTTAAAGGAGACGGAATTGGTTTTGTTGTTGGATTAAGCAAGTAGGAACAATGTGGACAGCTTTGCAGTCACATCATTGGGGATTGAACAACATAGGTTGGAATTGGCCTTATTACCCTCAAGGTTAATCTGCATATTTGAGTCTGACCTAATTAAAATAATTTGTTGAATTGACATTTGAAAATTATTTTATACTTGTAATGCATTTTACAAATTTCTGTTTTATATCTTCAACAGAGTTCAAGTCAAAGTTTGAGGTGGAGAGAAAAGATACGGACAACTACAGTGGTTCTGTCATACCCGGCTCTCAGCCGTCACAGCAGCACCCACCTCTCCTGTCCCTTCCCACACCTCCACACCCGTTCCCCTCTTCCTCAGCCAGCGGAGTCCCGGGAGCTGGAGGGGTTCCTGTGGCAACATCTGCTCACCTGCCTGACAGCACTACAGACAGCTGGTCGAGTTACTTCAGCACTCACAGGCAAGATGGTGTCTGCAAGCCCTTCAGCAACAAGAGTGTCTCCCTCAAGCAGCGCTGCAGGGATTACGATGGTAAGAGCAGCGTTTAGATTTTTGTTTGTCTGTGTTCTATGTTTGAACAGTTCCTTCTAGGCTCAAAATTTTTTCCAGCTTTCCAGCTTTTTCCGTTTTAAAACCTGTTGTCGTAGAGGTATCTCTGCACAAAGCAAACAAGATAGTGGTCATTGTAAAACTTGCTAGTGTTGTTTTCCCATGAGGGTTTAGTGCCTTGTTGAGTCTCTTCACTAATGACCACTGTTTAGCACCCGTGTCTCATATCCCCAGTGAAAGGCAGCAAAGCAAGCAGGTCCTATCTGCACAGAGACACAAGAGAGTTTAAACTTATCCCACTGTCCCTGAAGCGTACCGCTGTGACAGTGTTCAGACACAAGAGACCCAGTGTCTTAATGAGACTGTGGGGTAAATACATACACTGCACTGTGTATCTTACTGTTGGTGCTTTCAGCTTCAACATTGGTCTTATTTCATTTCTTCTATTTGTTTGTTTATTTATTGCGCATGATAGTTTTAAGTTAACCATCTCTTAGAATATATTAAAATGAGGTTATAAATTCAAGTATGAATAGAAAAAAAATCAGAGTAACTTACTTATACATCTTCAAATATACACGTTTTTGTTTCTTTTTTTCAAACAGAGAAAGGATTTTGTGTCCGCGGCGACCTTTGTCCATTCGACCATGGCAATGATCCCCTCATCGTTGATGACGTCAATCTCCCGAGTATGATTCCATTCCCACCCCCTCCTGTTATGCCACCCGCCAGGTTACCCATGCCCCCGATGACTGAGCCACCCCCCTCCCTCAGGATGCCATCGATGCCACCTTATGGCCAGCCACCGCCACCAGGCGTCTTCCCAATGACAGGTGAGCAATGCTGTTACTTTGATCTTATAATGACAATTTGTAGAAACAGTTCAATGTGATGTGTACCTTCAGTGGCCAGCCTTTGTTTATCTTACTAATTTAAAAACATTGAAAAGCGTCTCTACGAGCCGACACCCTCAAGTCACTTTAGCTTTGTGTGCCAGGCTTTGATAAGAGTGTCTGCACTTCCTTCAGAAAAAGTTTGGGAACTACTGGTGTAAATAATGTCTCCAAGTTTTTATCATTTTTGTGTTTTCCTAGTGAAAGAGAACGTCTGTGATCATGAGGTTGCTTTGCACCAGCATTATTTTGCAGAGCAGCGTCTGCCCTACACTTTTAATTCTTACCCTTATGTGCAGTTTAGTTCTAATACTTGGTCGGATTTAATAATAGTTCTAAACAATTTTGACTTTGAACATCTCAATTAAAATGCGTTTGTGCCAAGTCTTACAAAATGTCATAAAATGAAAACATTTAGCCATTTAGAACAAAGCTTGGACTTGTCTCTCCCTCAGGCCCCCCACTGATAGCAACCAGTGGGATTGATACACCCAACCACCAGTCTACAATCACTTCTTCTCCTCCTCTTGGACCACCAGGCGTGGGATTGCCTCCTACTCTTCCTCCTCCTCCTCCTCCTCAGCCTCCTTCATCCTCATCTGTGTCTCTTCGCCCCCAATATGTCCAGTCTGAATGTAAGCAGAAATGCTTTTAATGTTCGGATTGGGACCATGTGGCTTCATTTTTTCTGTTCATGATCTTTCTTCTTTTCCTTTATTTGTTATTTGTTTTTTCAGCAGCTTAGATAAAAATAATAATAATAATAATTTGAGGCTTTTTTTAAACCCTGTTAAGTGTATTGTTTGTAATGTTGCTTTCATTTTTTTTTTTTTTTTTTTTTTTTTTTTTTGTGGGCGCAGTAACAGTTATGAACCACAGGGTGGTGCCATTCTTTAAGCTAACTACAACAAACTAAGAATAAATGTAAATTCCTTATTAAATCAAAACTAAGTTGAGCACTTTGTTTAGAATTCTAATTTTGCTCTCTATTTCTTGCATTCATGCAGAAACATTTAATTTATTGTCATAAAAATGGTTTATTTAGTATTTTCTTGCAGTACTAACTCACTCACTCTACTTTTTTTATGTTTGTATTTCATAATTTGTTATGGTAAAGTTGCTATTTGAACGTTTAAATTTTTTAATAAAATGTGTGCATATTTTGACAGTTTTGTCCACATTATCATTTAAAATAGTTTTATTATTTATTTCTTTTTTTAAGTTAACCGTATAATAGAATACAGTCACAGTTGTGTAAGCTGCAATTTTCATTGTATGTAGACTACATTTTAGCTTTTAAAAAAGCCTTTGAAATACTTTAGTTTTGTTCTAAAACATTTGCACATTTTATACTTTAGATACCTATGATCCAGAAGGCTACAACCCAGAATCTCCAGGACTGACTGCAGCAGCTCGTAATTCATATCGCCAGTTCATTCCTCGGGTGCAAACCCAACGCTCCAACCTCATTGGCCTCACGTCAGGGGATGGACAAGGGTGCAGAGGTAACAATTGTTTAAGTGTCATTATTTTAAGAAGTTAGCAAAGAGTTGGGGGAAAATTCTATGCTCCTAACAGCAGAGTTGTAATTGTGTCTTTGCTTTGTTTATCTTCTAGCTGCCAACATTGTTATCCAGACAGAACCTTCAACTGCCTCCAGCAGTCCTGGAAATAATGTGTCACATTTCAACACAGAACAGGACAGCAGAAAGAGGCCACTGGGACCCATTACAGCTGAGGGACCTGCAGTTAAAAAGCCCTGGATGGAGAAGTAAGAAGTCCCAGATGCATAAAGAAATACAGGAATTTCTTGATGTGCAATAGAAATCCTAGATTGGTCCTGCTCTGATTCTGCACGGCAGTTTTTGTTATGTGTTGATGTTTTAAATAAACCAGCCAGGCAAAATCTGATCAGTTGTTGCCCAGCTACTCAAACTGTTATCAATCTTTCAGTTTTGTTGCAGAAATGTTTATCTGAAGGCAAAAAAATTCAATATTTAATGCTTTCCTATATTCTTTTTTCTTCAAGTCACGTGTCTTGAAATTCACAGCATCTTAATCCTTCTTTTTTTGTTTTCAGACCAAACTTTACCAACCAAGATAAAAGTCTTTTTCCAAAGAGAAACTACTACCTAAACACCAAGCTGGAGGTGCGTAAGATCCCACGGGAGCTCAACAACATCACCAAACTTAATGAGCACTTCAGCAAGTTTGGAACCATCGTAAATATACAGGTACAGTGGGTCTCTTTTTTTTTTTTTTTTTTTTTTTTAAGGGGACATTTTACAGGAGATGGACATGTTTTTAACTAGAAAGGGAATTGAAAGTATTCTTAAAATCTCCAAACAATTTCAAGCTTTTTTTTTTTTTACCTAAGCAGATGTAAATGCGAAAGGTGTTGCCTCCAATGACAAAAATATGTGCTAATATTTTAGATGTTGTTGCTGTGGTTTTATCCAATGTCCCACTTTATCAAGTTCTAACCTGGAGACTATTCTTTTATTACTGACTACTGACCTGTTCACTCTGCTATCAATCTAGGTTGTGTTTGGTGGTGACCCAGAGGCAGCACTGATCCAGTACACAAAGAACGAGGAGGCCAGACGGGCTATATCCAGCATCGAGGCCGTCCTCAACAACCGCTTTATCCGTGTGCACTGGCACCGCGAGCTCAGCACCAACACCGCAGGTCCTCAGGAGCAGAGCTCAGGGAGCCAGTTGGCCGGGTTAGCCTCCAACCAGGGGCTGCAGCACGGCAATATGCATAAGGTTAGCATAACGGGATAGAACAAACTGTGGTCTTTTCATTGTTGTCTGCTGTGAAATTGGTCTCATCGTGTTGATTAACTCATTTTTCTTCTCCTCGCTTTATCTTTTGATGCCTCTGCAGGGAATCAAGCAGCACAATCCAGCCGCCTACGTGTTGAACAAGACTGTACCTAAACATCACCTAAATACAACAAAGACAGACGGACTGAATCCAAACTCTGATGCTGTTAATGTACGGTTTTGTCTTTCCTCGACAAAAAGTTACCCAAAAAAAATCTGTCACGTTTTGTAGTCAGTTAATTGATTTAACCAAATGATACTGTGCTTTAGAACAGCTTAGTGGGTCATGGCAAGAACTGTTGCTTCAGGATTCTTATGCAGGAATTTTTTTATGCAGAGGGCTGATGAAGTCTGGTGAAGCAATATAGAATGGGGCAAGATTGTGTTAGGAAGATCGTTTGCCTTTTTACAGTATTTTGTTACAATTTCTGTTTTTTTGTTGTTATTCATTGCCTGGGCAAATTCTCAGGTATCCGGGTCATCGCAACAGTAATGTTGGTATGACCCTCCATAATCCATGAGTCTTTGTCAGTTCTGACTATCAGAATTGACAAAGACTCATGGATAGGTGTCGAAACTTTTTCAAACAAGAATTGATCTAAGTCCGGTTGCCTCCGATTTAAGCCTGTTTGCTGTTGTTATTCATTCTAACAGTATTTTATTGATAGAGTTGTTGAGAACTAATACCTCCTTTGAGTTAAAGAAGCTGCTGTCTGTAATCTTGTTTTATTGACCTTTTAATGAATCTTTTATTTTGTGTATGTGTGACACTTAGGTGGCGCCTAACACCCAGAAGATCCCTTACACTTCCACAGCCCTCAAGTCATCCTTGAAGAGCCTTGGGAGAACAGGAAAAGTGCTGGAAGTTCAGGAAGCTCTTAAGAAGAAACAGGTGTGTGTTGTTTTTTTTGGCTGGCAAATGCTCAAAGCTGGCTTTGGGCATTTGTGTCTCTGAAATCCGTCTGTGACACCGGTTTTATGTATGGACTGAAATGTTCTGTCATAGAAAATAATGTTTTTTTCAATTGCCTTTTTTTATCCAGGAGGCATTAAAACTCCAACAGGACATGAGGAAGAAGAAGCAAGAGATGCTGAAGACACAAATTGAGTGTCAGAAGGTAAAAGAATCTTTAGGACTTTTCTCTGTTCTCAGCCATTTTCTTTTTTATTCTCCTTATCGCTTTTCTCTCAACGTTTCACACAATGATCACTTCTCTCTACTGTTCATCCAGGCACTGATCAACCGTCTTGAGAAGAATCGAGGTATGAAGCCTGAGGAGAGGGCCAACATCATGAAAACCCTGAAGGAGCTAACAGAGAAGATTACCCAGCTGCAAAATGAAATGAACCCTGCCCCGCAGGCCTCAAGTGGTAAAACCGACCCCAACCAGCCCAAAACCAAGACTGATGTAAGTTTAGGAACTTACACAGAGCAAAGGCTTCACCATATTTGTTTATTCTTTCATTTAAAATATTTAAACCATTGTCATGATCTTTTTTTGATTTTGTAAAAGCTTGTTTTCCACAGCACATTTTTGGTTTTAATGAACAGTTTTTATTTCGTATGATTTGTTTCCAGGCTCAGAAGGAATTGCTCGATGCTGAGCTCGATTTTCACAAGAAGATGAGCTCCGGCGAGGACACGACAGACCTGAAGAGGAAACTGGGACAGCTGCAAGTTGAGGTAAAACACACAAAAACGGAAAACGATAATCCTGCTGTAACTGCAATATGAACAGCACATAGTTTTGGTCAGTAACTCCCAGTTTTCTTTTGCCCCTCTTTATCCCAAATGTACATAATTAGCTTGTTGTTAAAAATACATAGACCCTGTTCCCTCCTGCCCCATCCATTCAAGCCCAAACCTCGTTCTGCACATTACACTGCAGCCACTTAAGAAAGCCCAAAGGAGACCCTGCTAACGAAGCCGAATCAGACACAAGTTCTTACACTGATGGAGCTCCGTCTCATTAAAGTTTGAGTCGCCGGTCCGTGTGAGGAAATTGCAGAATGACAATTAAAGGTGCAAGTTAGGCAGGGACAAATGGAGTGGAGAGTGGCTGTGAGGTTGTTAGGTGGTTAAAAAGTAAGATGTCCTTTTTAAAAATGAAGGAGAGACAACTAATGGTGAAGGGGACAGAGTGACAGAGCTGGAAACAGACTAGAACATGTAGATAGTTTTTGTTTTTCCCAAATGCTGAAGATTTTAGAGGGTCATATCATACTTTTACCATTTACTCGTTTTTTTAATTTACTTGTTTTAATGTATTTTAAGCGTGATCATAATAGGAACATGCATTGTCGGATTTGTATGTTTTGACCAGAAAAACATTCAGACTCTCTCTGCTTTAGGCGACACGGTTGGGTCTGATTCGACCTCCAGCTGGTCGAGGCCGAGGCCGGGGGAAAATTGCACCAGAATCCGGTGCGATACACGGGGGCCGAGGCAGGAGCCGTAGCCGGGAAATGGGGTCCCGCGGTGGTCTTGTGAACCGTATGGTGGTGGACCACAGACCCAGGGCTCTCGCAATTTTAGGAGTCACACAAGAAGAGAAGGAAGAACTTATGCCGCATTTTGTGGTGAGAAAACAACTATAGACATATATTTTCTTTGTAAATATGTTGGAGTTCTAGACACGTTTCGGTTCATCTTATATTTAACTTTATTTTTAATCTTTTATTTTCTCTTTAGAAATTTGGTGAAGTTGAAGAACTTCGTGACCAAGATGCCAACAGCGTCATCATGACCTTTAAGACACGAAGTGAAGCAGAAAATGTAAGTCTCCAAATGAAACTAGATTCTCCCCGTCTTTTTTTCTGGTTTTTTTTTTTTATTATTCTGTAAAATTAAACCTGTGAAAGCTTTAATTTCTAATTTTACTGTCTCTCCTTCTGTTGTTTCCTAGGCAGCCAATCAGGGAGCTAGGTTCAAGGGTCGTGTTCTGCAGATATCGTGGTACAAGCCCAAGACAGCCTCTGTTACAACTGAGCCAGAGGAGGAAGTTGCCAAAGACGAGGACAATACGGTACAAAAATATCACACACACACACACACACACACACACACACACACACACAGAGGTGGTTTAGGGCAGGTTTCATGCCTTCATTTAGTCAAAAATTAATTTTTTTGCAACGGAAAGTTTAAAATGGGAAAACTTGTATTTTTTTTAGCACTTTGAGTTCTGTTATTTGTGCGTCTGAATTTTTCACTGTCACTAACTGCCACAGCAAAATCAGAACAAGCCACGAGTGCTAAGAGCATCTCAGCTCCTTTAGTAAAACAGCATTCCTGTCAGGTGAAACCCTCACACGGTAGTTTTGTGCCGTTTTGAGGTGAGGCTGTGGGGGAGTAATGGGTTTGGGGCTTGTCTTATCTCTTGCATCTTCTTGAAATTCACTGGTACAATGCAATGAAGAGTGGTGTGGTGATGAGTTGATGAAGAAGTGTGTATGTCCTTACCACATACCTCTAATAAATATAAATAAATGTAGTAAAATGCTTATATTTCGGTGGATTTGTCTGAGAATATTTGTTGCACACAAATTCAGACACCTCAATTTCACACTAGGTTACTCCTAGTGCTCTGAGACAATTAGAATCCTATTGTTTTGGAATTACAGTGTCATGTTGTCTTTAAGTTCAATTTATTTAATACATTTACACTTGTGGGGAAAAAGGCATTTTGTTTTATTCAGACATAAAATGTAATTCAGCTAATTACACTTTTAGGTTGTAAGCACATTTAATCACAACATTTTTGCTTATTTTAGTTGTGCCTGACCTTTGACCTTATTCAGATATTGGCTTTTGACTTTTGACTGTAAAGTTAAGAACTCTGGTTCCTAAACTCTCAGAAAATAGTGTAGTAGCTTATAAGGATAAGAGAACAGGAATCATCTTGAAACCAGAAAATCAGGAATATCAAAGTTACAATAATGTATTTTCATCTGAACAGAAGGAAGCAAGCTCATATTTGCCAGGAGAGGAGGAGCGGGGAGAGGAGGAGGAAGAGGAGGAGGACGATGACGAGGACGACGAATACGAAAGCCGATCTTGGAGGCGATAGAAAGATTCATCTGTAAAGGTTCTTTGGCAAAACCTGATTTTGTTATTCCTAATTAACAAAGGAACTCTTTTTTTTGTCTATACGGTATTTTAGACTTCAGTCAAAGAAGAAAGATCTTTTACTTTATTGTAATCCAAAAAAAAAAAACATTTCAAGGGTTAATGTTTTTGCAGCCCTCGATGGAAAAATAGTTTGAAGCCTCTCACTTTTGTTGAGAATGATAAATGTTAAGTTGTTCTTTATAGATAGGAAAATCTATGTAAATTTTAGTGTGCTTACCAGATGATTAATATCAGTAATGCACAACATTTGTGTCTACTGTGAATAGGTATTTTTATACATACTGTATTTAAGCTCATTTCCTCACCAGTTTTTTGTAAAATCTTGTCTCCGGTTCAAGGACAGTCATTCCATCACCAGTAGAACTTTTTTTTTTTTTGTCACTTGGAGAACGATTTATTTATTCTTCCACCGCAACAATGCACTGTGTCGTACTTGTATTGACAAAGTGTGGTATGAATTACAATTTTACTTTGCTCACCTTTTTGGCTTTTTTGTTGTTGTTGTTTTTCTCATTTTGGTTGGCCCTAAAATGTTAAACATCCAACTATTTTTGATTATAACTGCTAGTGTGGGCTAGGTTCTATGTTAGCTCGTGCATGTTGGATTTATCAGATGGAGCCGCCTCACCTGAGCACATCCAGGTGTACTCATATCATGACTACATTAGAGTCAGCGCAGGTACTGAAGGATACCGATGCAACAGAATAAACAGACAATGTTTACAGATGTACACCAGACACAGTCTTGTAGCATTTTTTTTTTCCAACTTTCTCTGACTGTTTATTTCGTTTGTCCCTCGGTGTCCAGTGCCACTCTTTGTAAATACACAACAAAACAGGTGTTGCACAATTTCTAAGAGTGTAAAACACTTCCACCTTTTCTCCTCTGTCGCTCAAAGAACAGAGAGATGTCGGATCATTCATTTCAGAATTGTGACATCCATAGACAGGTGTTTGAATGTAATACTAAACAATTGATTTTTAATATTTAAATAGAGTATATATAATTTCTTTGCCTTACACAGTCAGCAGACTGCTGAGTTTTTACAAGATTTGTGATTTACTTTTGTAAATTTTGTAAATGCTTGAAAGAAAAATTATTGTATTTTTGTTTCTGGTTTTTTTCCCCCCGTTTTGATTTTATCATTTCACGTAAATGATGTGTCACATCCAGTAGAGAGGTCGAACATGAGTCCTTGGCTGCTTATTTGCATCAATTTAGTGGTGGTTTTATTTTTGCTGAATAGCCCATCTTGTTTGGTTTATTCTAGCTGTCATAAATATAATTCTTTTTAAAGCGTTCAAAGCTGCTGTGATTTGTTTAAACACTTTTCTTTTAAAAAATGAACAACAACACAAAGTTATGCAACAAACCATTTTAATTCTGCAAACCGGAGCATTGCCTCAGTTGGAACATTGTCAGTGTTGAAAATTCATGAGAGTTCAAGTTAAATACCTAAAATTTGCCTTTTGACCCCCACCCCCCTCAGTGATTAGAACGGGAGGAGCTAAATCATTTGGAATGTTCAGTATAAAAGATAAACACAGAATACATACGTTGTTCCTTAACAAATAGGTTTACATTTCGTTCACCAGAAATTGAGCTGGCTAATCCTATTATGCCAAAAAAAAGAAAAAGGATTAACTTGTTAGTCTGTTTCTGTTTCACCACCTAAAGCAGGTTAATTCAGTTGGATGCTTCTGCCTGCATGTAGATAAACCCAATACCATGAATTGTTTTTTTATTATTATTAATATTATTACCACACTGGCACCACTTAATGAAGAGTGTTTGTCTTTTCCATATGTTTGTGATGAAAGGATGACTTTCTGCTTCATAATGTCACAGACCGGTTCAAGTAATAACCCAACACGTTTCCTGCTTGTATAAATGAGTATTCAGTGTCTACCCACCACATTTTTGTACTACTCTGTATGCTACTATCCTACCAATAGTGTACAAAATGTAAAATGTTTATTGGATAATAGTTTTGGATTTGTTACTGTTTATATTTGCAGGATGTGTGTGTATTTTATTCATGTACTTTGTTTGTTAAAAAAAATGAATTTATGATTTACTAGCATGTTTGCTTTTGCCAATAAAGATGAAGGAATGGGCGGCTTGTAAGATGATCGAAGAGAGGAAAAAAATTATAATTGGTCGTGAAAAGAAAGCAAAAAGAAGAAGAAAAAAAGATTGGACACAAAAAAAAACCAAGCAAAAGCATTCCAGAAAACAACCTTTACATCTTGTGTGGTGTCTTTTATTTTGCATGTTTGTGGTGTACATAAGTGAAAGTTTAGTACTTCAAATATAAGCATGAAGTATTTACTCAGTATTTCTTAGTATGTATATCAAGTGCAAAAGATGTTTTGCAACTTTTATGCATGGCCTCCATGCCTAAGAATCTGGAATTAGGTGGCTCCTAAAGTGTAAAATACAAATAATTTAGGGAAGATTTCAAACTTTTGTACTTTAAAGACGATCTCTGTAGGCGTCAGTTTTTAATGCATCATTCAATATAAGAAGTTAAATTTATACACTCCTGCTTTCTTTTATACAAGCAGCTGGGAAGCATGTAGGACTCAGAGTTTAGCTGCAACAGGTTTGCATGCTGAGAAAAGACGGGCTGCTTTTAATCTGCGTAATGAATAAGAAGATGCCACGTTGGTAATGGATGCCTGCCACCGCACTGCTAAATTATTTAAAGTCTGGGGAACTTGAGAGGAGGCCGGGAGGATCAGATTGACCTGGTGTGTCACCTGCACACCTCTGCCCCCATGGCTCCTCTTTTGGCCCACATCCCAAGCAGAGTTTATGGGTTTTAACCAGCAGAAGGCTGGTGGTGCAGCTTTGAGGATGGGCGTTCGTGGGTGTGTGGGGGTGGAGGGTGGGGTCAAAGCTGCCAAGGTCAGCATTGGGGCTAAAGTTTAGAGTTTGTGAAATTAAAACCGTTGTCTTCTGTTATCAATCCATGTGTAGTGTCTCTATATTGGACTGATCAGAGGTTCTGAGCTGTCCATGGTTCTGAAATCACTGTAAAACTGCTGTGAACTCGCATTTATGTGTAAGATTTACGTGGAATTTTTAAGGTGAATTAGGCCACAATTTATTATTTTCTTTTTAAGTGAGACCAAATTTAGCAACTGCCTAATCTACTTAAATAAAATTCAAATGGCGAAATAAAACTCATGGTTCAAAAATTGTTTTAGGACGCAACCTAAACATTTTACAGAACTGTTTGAGGCCAATTCGCAATTTTGTCTGAAACCCGACTTCTTCGCCTTTACACAGACTGCAGAGTTTTTACATGATTTGTGATTTACGTTTGTAAATTTTGTAACACGTTTGCATGCTCACGAAAGACGGGCATGTTTGAGTGTGATCAGGGAGTGACAGGCACTGGTGCGTGGTTACTATGGTAACCATTATGATTCACTTTAACATTTTTTTTTTTAAATCTTGCTTCCCTTTACACAGTTTGAAGCTACATAAGAATTAAGACATTTTATAATATTATCACGAAGTTGATGTTAGAATTGTTTGTTGCCCAAATGCTCTGGTGTCGTCGGTGGACAATATGAAAGTAAAGTTTGTCTTTCGCAGTTTGCGTTCCCAGGCCGGACTGTTGCAACCTGAGCAGGTGGGAGGAGGAGGGGGGAGGGCGCTGAAAGACGAGGAGGAGGAGGAGGAGGAAGAGGGATGCCGGGAGGTGCTGCGGATTTGAGCAGCTCAGTCTGGTGAAGGAGGAGACCAGAGGGGAGCTCTGCGGCTGTCCCGCTCCCTCCCACACTCCCCGCCCACCCGAACCCAACCCAACTCAACTCAAAACTCTTAAGTTTTATTTGATTTCATTGTTTTTCATGTCAGGGGCCACGCTGCTCGCGAGGGCCTCGTTGCGGGCAGGAGGATGATGATGACCATGAACGGCAAGCAGCACTTCTCTATGCACCCGGCCCTGCACGAGCCCAAGTACCCCGGCCTGCACTCAGGCTCGGAGGGCATGCGCAGAGTCTGTCTGCCCGCCCCGCAGGTACGTTCAGGTTTGGTGTGTGTGTGTGTGTGTGTGTGTGTGTGTGTGTGTGTGTGTGTGTGTGTGTGTGTGTGTGTGTGTGTGTG
>JAVKLF010000028.1:6094550-6107128 GCA_034783495.1 Millerichthys robustus
GTGTGTGTGTGTGTGTGTGTGTGTGTGTGTGTGTGTGTGTGTGTGTGTGTGTGTGTGTGTGTGTGTGTGTGAGGGCTGAGAAGCCTCTGGTTCTGTGGGTCGGGCACACCTCAGAGCGGTGTAATTACAGCAGGAGCTTTGAAGTGGTGGAATGTTTGGTGGGGATAATCAGCATGGCGGGGCCACACTTAAACTCACATAAAAACTCTCATTCATGCCATCTCACTCGCAGATTTTGTTATCTGTGTCCACGCAGAACCACAATAACCACGCGTCGGAAGGCAAACTGCGATCTTTGACATTTGTTTTATGCCGGACCAGGTGAATACATATGAACCCATGCAGCCTTATTCTGCAGTTATTTCTGTCTGTGTATACATCGGTTTGTAGGTTCAGCAAAGTATCATGTAAACCAGTGGACGCATTTTAAGGAAACTCCCAGAAAGCAATCACTGGATGTACATCTACAACTGATTAGATTTTGGAGAAGCCCAAACTTTAGCCAAAAAAGCTATAATCCGGCCATGTTTCACAGAAAATACGCTAAAATTTGAGTAGCTAAGAGTCATCCTTTGAACGCTGTCATATCTTGCAAGATCGCACACGAAATGTCATAAAGTTTGACCAAACAGCTTCATACATACCATGTAATTACGGTTTATTTATTTTCAGAAAATATTTGCAAATAATACAACAAAGTAGGCCCTTATTTGGCTTTGCCCAACCACTATAACAAAATATCACCCAATAAGCAAACATCTGCTAAGTGATACATAGAATCCGGTAGAAGTGAAGCCTGTTTCCCTGCTAAATGTACTACGTTTCTACTTTCAAAGTATTTTTCTGTGGAAATATTCATGCACAATAAAAAGAATGTCAAACTAATTTAAGATGCAATTATACTGTAAGCTGAAAAACACTTTGTCAGCCTTATTTAATGACAGGTCTGCCCTCATTTCCTTTTATCTATATGCAAAAATAACCACGGAGGAACTCGTCAAACCAGTGGGACATGTTGTAAACAACTGACACATGCACACTTTGGGCTAATCACATTGTTTTTGACTCTGGTCCAAATTACCTGAGCGCTGTCACCCACCCCGCCTCTCCTCTCTGCCAGGCATGGGAAGCCCGCACCTAAATGACTACCTTTGAAAGCTACGTTGGCGCCAGAGCCAATTAGCTGTTAACACTGCAGACAGATCTATTCAGAAGCTGGAGAATGAAGCCTCCTGTAAAGATTGATGCCCACTTTGCTAATGACAAGAAGACGAGGTAATCTGTTGCTGGACTCAGGTCCTATGTTACAGGATAGTCAGCTGATGACTGGGAGCCTGCAGGGGACAGGCTCTTGAGAAAAGGAGCAGTTGAGTCCGGGTCATTATGAGGGCTGGTTAGAGTTTAAACGTTTACACACAGGCCTGCCTACACAAATATGCGCAGGCGTGTACTTCATCCTTGCAGGTACTGCTGGTGATGTCAAATGAAAGGGAATTTTAACTCATAATAGATTTTTAGCAGTATTAACGAGAAAAAAAAACTACAACAAATTCACTTCTTTATGTCAGGAAAAAGTAAAAATTCCTATTTTTTTCACCATGAATGTAAAGACAGAAACCCTGTTTCTATAGCCACATAAACTGAGAAAACTCTTTTACGTTTTACAAACACTAATTTACGTTCAATTAACAATTTTTCATCATCTGCTATCAAAATCGAAAAGGTCATGCAATTTAAAAAGTTTGACTTTCAGGCTTTTAAATATTAATCATAAAGAGCTCAGAAGATCTTTAGACTTGATGTGAGTCAGTGTGCATCACCAGCCTCATGACTGCAGTCATGTCAAACTCTTCCCCCTCTCTCAGCGTCAATAACCATCTGGGGGTCAAATGCTCCTCATATGTAGATTCCCTGTGGAACACTTTATCTTCATCACTTCTGACAGGATTAATGACAAGGTCATAGTGTAAATCACAAGAA
The DNA here is from genome assembly GCA_034783495.1 of Millerichthys robustus. Classification (NCBI taxonomy): domain Eukaryota; kingdom Metazoa; phylum Chordata; class Actinopteri; order Cyprinodontiformes; family Rivulidae; genus Millerichthys; species Millerichthys robustus. The sequence goes on from JAVKLF010000028.1 coordinate 6,096,531, forward strand.
TACTTGTTATTATGGAGGCAATGAAATGGTATAATTGTTTTAAAGTGGTGGTGGAGGAGGCATGAGTGCATGTGTATTGTGTGTGTGTGCCTGTGTGTGTGTGTGTGTGTGTGTGCGCCACATGTGATCGTGTGAATGTGCACAGCCTTCTGGGAAGTCTTCCAGAGATTGGGGGAAATCCACCTTCCAAACAACAAGCAACCTACACCACAACAACAGCATGTCCTCAAAAGAAACTTTTGTCTCATTAAAGCAAAATAAGTTTTTACGATGGAAAAAGCCAAAGCTTTCCCAGCCAGTCAGACCGCGCTACACGAAGCCTTTAGGTTATAAGAAGTGACGCAGAGCAGATTTTATATTTGCAGAATTTTTTTGTGACTGTGTTTAGGGATAGACAAAAAGCTTTCCTCAATAGAAAGTCTAATTCGTTTTTAATGTCATGTAAATATATATTGTATGGATTTTTCTCACAGTTTATAGATGATGTTTATTTGTATTACACATTACTTGATTCAAGACGGCCACCGCAGCTAACCAACTTTAGTAGACACATAAATGGCTACAAATCAGCCGGTTTTACAGACATTGTGCTAAGATTATGTGTGATAGCTGAGACTAATTCTTTACCCTCTTACTGCCCTTGGGTCAAAATGTCTTATGAGGCCTCCTCGAGTACAGCTAGAGGGTTAACTCTTGGCCAACTTTGTTCAAAACTTCAGCATGCAATACTATTTTTGTTTTTGTTTTATTTGAAATTTGTAAAAGAAAAGATGAATTTCACGTTGAAAAAAAAACTGCTAAATTGCTAATGTTTTTTGCGGCCTATATAATCAAATTACAAGATAAAAATCCATTTTACTATCTTAGCTTTGAGAGAAATGTCTTCCTGTTAGTGTTCAGTCAGAGCTTCTTTTATAGAGTCGTAAAGAACAAAGCACAACAAATCAGCCCTTAAACCAAAGAAGGAAAAGGGAACATCAAAGCGTGTCTATTTTAAAGGTCAGCGGATGGGAAGTCACTTACTGACTCATGGGTTAGTTGGCCACAAAGTTTAGTGTGTTAAGAGGATGAGCTGCTTGCATAAGTCATTTATAAATAATCTTTGTGTGCTTTACCAGTTGATCATTTTAAAAGCTGAACTGTTCGACAAACAGCCCTGCAAGCTGAACATAGAAATCTGAAAAAAAAAAAAAGAAAAGGAAAAAAAAAATTTGTGACCCAAAGCCAGAACTCTTCAAGATTATCTTCAGTGATAAAAACCTGAGTGTCTTAGAGGCTCCAGGCTCAGACTCACTGCTGTTTAACGAGCCACAGACTCCAATCACTGCAGGGTCGCTGGCAGAACTGTGACACCCAGCGCCGATGACACAAACAACCCGAGTGATCTGTGCTCTGACCCGAAAGAGTGGGAAGTGGCTGTGGAGTCGTTTTCAGGGACCTCTGCTTCAACCACAGCGTTAAAAACTGAGCCTTTTTTTTAAGGAGCAAAATGAACTTGCTGCAGAAACGGTCGTGCACATAAAGGGTTACATTCATGACACAAGTAAAAGGAAGGAGGACAGAAAGGTGGCTGCTACAACTGAAATTCTGCATGCTCTACTGAGAAAGAATAATAAAAGCTTAACAGACATTTTGTTTCCATCCATCTGTATTCTTAACCTGCTTCTTCCTTTTAAGGTCACAGGGGAAGTTTTATTTATCAAACAAAATACTTTCAAAGTTTTAAATTGAGCAAAATGACTCTAATTCCTTTTTTTAATGAATTAAAGCGTTAGAATAATTAATCTGAATTACATTCTAATTCATTTACAGATGTTGAGTTAAAGTTTGTTCAAATTTCTGACTCAAAATGTTCCTTTTTTTCTTAACTCTGGTTTTAGGTGCACGAGCCAACCGAAGCGTTCCGATTTATTTCCATGAAATGAACCATTATCTCTGACAATGCTTAAAACTCTCATGACTTGGCCAACTAACACATTATCAGTACTTTAAAATGTCACTTTCTTTAGTTTTAATGCAGTTTTCTTGTAATCATTACCATCTTTGCAACTTTATTTGGATATATTTAGAATGACGTTTGAACATCTCCTCCTCTATTAAAACCTTATAAATTTGGAGCGCCTGCTGATTTGGAGCTAATTGTTCGCTTCTGTAACGAAGGCCAGGAAATGAAACGATCAGCTCCAGATGACAAAACAAGAATGAAGATGCAACAAGTAAAAAGCAACAGAAAGAAGTGCTTCAGTCATCTTTAGATGATTTGAAAATAGCATTTTGCTTAGATTTATACATATATATATATATATTTGATTAAATGAGCGATTGCAGGTGTTAAACTTTGCAACTAATTTTAGGTCTCGCTTAACCGAGCAGCAACTGTTTAAACAGCATTACTTCCATTTTATTTGCTTGTAACTTCCTTGTGGCTGTGTTTAAGTCCAACGACTACATAGCCCATCGCAACCCAGAGTTTGGAGAGCTGACATTGTTTGTGTTGAGGTAATGGCTGTCATTATGGCAAATTAGTGCTCTACCCAAACTCACATGATTCTCCAAAACCACCCCACACTGTGCCTCTATCCTGCTATCTGCTCTGAGTGCCTCGTTACAATCAATTAGGCTGATTACAAGCACAATCATCCCCACTTCAAAGAAGGGCCCTTGAAGAGGGTGAGACTAACTGTCTCTTCACTGCCCTGCCCTGTTGTTCTTCTCAGACTCGGAGGCCTTAAATATATCGGACTCTAACTTCTGAGGTGCTGAAATCTGTTAGTGGTTTGCCGAAAAGCACCACGTAGGAAGCAAAACAATGTTTTCGCGCTAAGATTAAAGGATAAATGACGAGTAATGAGCTGGAGACAATTGGTGCCCTGGGTCCTCTTTAAAGTTAAAGGTTGACTCCTCGTGGGTCAGACGACAGGTCTCACAATAAATGGAAGGACGCACAGAGAGGGAGCGAGAGACGCCAAGTCTAGACGGCGTGTTTAGGGACCCCTCCCCGGCTGCTTTGTTCTGTGCCATGTCCACAGGTAATTACTTCAACAAGCTACCGTGAACCCTGTCAGATCTGAGACAAGTCATGGGTGAGATGGATGAAAAGTAAACGACGCAGAAGTAGGAACTGATCAGTACGACTTTGCTCATGTTTGCCTTCCTGTTAGTTGCCAAGCAGAGTAGAGTGTTACAACAGAAATAATGAAAAGCATTAGACGATTCATTTGTCTGACATTTGATTGTTGAGCTTTTATCACCTGTTGAATTATAACTCTGCTTCCTTTGTTCCAGTTTGACCAAAAACATGAACAAAGTGGAAAGTATTAAGTTCCTTATTTGCTGTCTGTGAACCTGAACACAGAGGGAGGTTTGGAATGAGGTTTTGCCGCTGCAATTGTAAAATGCTTTTATTAATCATGACTTCAACATGTGGCAGCGACGCCGACTTTATCTGAGCAAATCTGTGTACTGGTGCCGAGACGGCAGGGCTGACTATAATTCATTCTATTTGAACTTTCACCCTCTTTGTTACATTTGTAGACGCTCCGCTGCCAGCACATATTGATCACATTCCTTATAATCCTTACTATCAAAGCCTAAATCAGCAGAGTGATGTGAGGTACAGCAGATCTTTGTTTTATTACCTGATCTGTTCGACAGTTTTTTACAAATTAAATCATCAAACAGGATTCAAAGTTTTGGTGTCAGTGTTTAGGTTAGAGAGACACAAGTATGATTAAAACTTCCAGAGTTCAGCAAGTTTAACTTGGTGATTGTTATCTTAAAGGGACAACTCAGATCTTTTGAAGTGGGGTTTTGTGGAAAGGTTCTGAATGAGTAATTTCTTACTTTGTTGCATTTAACTCTTTAACCAACCTCGGACTAGAGAGTTAGACTTTCTTTTTTCTAGTAGACGAGCTACCAGCTAGTGGTACCACGAAGTGGATTGTAGTTGTTTTGAAATAACTTCCAAAAGAAAAAAAAAACATTTAAGGCAGACATATCCTGCTTTTTCACATTTAAATCATTCAGTGTGAAATAAATAAATAAAAACAATTTCAAAATAAAACAAGAATTCAGTGGAGCTGTGTGCTGTGATTCTGAGCAGTCAGTGTCCTACCTGCGCTACCTACCATTATTTTACTTTTGACAGCTTGAACTATCTCTTTAGTAACCACATGTAAAAAAAAAAAAAGTCTGGGAAAATGTCCCTCCTCTTAACCTTAAATATTAGCTTAAAGGTTATTGAACAAAGCTCTGAATGTGTTTTGGTTTGACTTTTCGCCTCAACAGCAAACTGTTTGTTGTGATCAAAAAGAAAAAAGAAAAAGACCAAGGTTCCTCCTCTCCCCACACCTCCTCGCACGCACTCAGCACTATAGCTTTGTCAGTCGACATTTAGAGAATTAACCTTGAAATTGCCCAAGGCCACCCCCCCCTCTGTGTGTTTCCCTCTCTTGAATAGTTGTGCAATAAGTGGCGCCGCTGCAGGGCCCCCTGGGTATTAGAGGGTTGAGTGGCGTCCCAGAGAGCCATAATTACACCTACGCTCAAGTGATTTAAGGGTCCTGGAACATGCTGACCCACGCATGACATCAAAATTCTACTCTACACTGACACCTACCCCTTCATGTGCCTCAAGACTCTTTATTTACTCTCCCCTGTTGCTTTGATCAATTAATGCTTTCTTATTCCGCACAAACATGTTTAAATTGGTTTCTCTGTTTTCATAAAAGTCAAATAATCTGTGCCACATCTTTTGCTTAACATGTTCGCCAGCTTCGAGAGTAAAATACGGAAAAACACAGAACGCATCAGCAGCGGTGAACTTTGTTTGGCCCTCCTTTAAGGGATCCACAGAACCTGTGATCATTGTGGCTGCTATATTTTATTACCGTTCTTGTCTCATTAATGGAAACAATTAGGAAAGAAATATCAATCATAGACAAGTGCTAGTCATGAGAACTTGTAGTTGACAGGCTATAATAAGGGAAAAGGTTGATAACTGGGTTTGGTTGACTCTCCACCCCCTGCAGACACTGTGGTGACATGAGGGAATGTTCCCCTTTAACAAGGTTGGGGCTAATACTGCTTAATAAAAAGAGGATGTTCCTCTGCCCTGTGCTTTTTAACTCTCACCTCTGCGCTCCTGGCCTCCTTGTGCTTTTTACTTGTTGCTTTGACAAGCAGCTGCTGGGATATGAAACTTTATCACCCGTCTTTGTATGCGGCTAACAGATTTTTTTGCGTGTGTATTTCACATTTCTAAAATCATTGCCAATGTGCAACATCATGTCATCTTCATATCCCCAAAATTGAACTCTGCTGCAATTGTGTGTTCGTTAATGTTGATCAGCTGTAGCGGCCATTTTAGAATTGACTCCAAAATCTAACCAGCTGTAAATGTCCAGCCCTCAATTATTTCTTGAAATAATTTATAAAATCCATTCAGTGGTCCGTAAGACAGGCAAAAACAAAATCATTCTATGTTTTATGTTTTTGAAGGCGATAAAACACACTTGACAAGTACATGAAGCAAAAATAAAAGCATTATTTATTTATTTTTTAAAGTTGAGGAGTTTGAGTAACTGAGGAGTTAAGGTTTCCTTTTTTCCTTGTTAACTTTTTTGTGTCTGACAGCGCTGGTTAACAAAATTGGGCCTTTTCAGTTGTAATCCCTGCAATTAAGCGTGTAGGTGCGGCTCCATTACCTCAGCAGGATTAGTAATGACCCGGGAGAGATCATAATTGCTTCATAATTTGAAGTTGTGAAGTGCATGAAATACCTGAGGCTCAGCCTGCCGTCTCAGCATTGTTTCGCTCTTGGATTTGATGTTTTCCCTTCTTTCTTTCTTTTTCTTTTTGGTTTTTCAAACCTGAAGCTTTGTGTTTTGGAAAGCACTTTGCACATTTTACTTGTTTCCTAATTAGGGATCTTTATGCAGGATATGTTACCCTGAAGGCTGCCCCAAAACTGTACCACAGATGAGATGCTTTCCAGTTTCAAAGCAAATTCTTCCTAGATTGAAAGCAGCTCAGTGCCTTACTTGTCTGAACCATGTTTTGCATGTTCAGTTTTGTGCAGATTTTAATGATCAACTGAATTTCAAACTTGTTGTTAAACAATAATTATTCACAGACATTCATCCATCCATCTGTTACCCGCTTCTTCCTTTCAGGGTCACGGGGGTCACTGGTGCCCATATCCAGCAGTCACAGTGCGAGGGGCGGGGGACACCCTGGACAAGTTGAAGTCCATCACAGATGAATAAGCCCATATTTATCCATATTTACCATCAGCAGTCTGAGGTTTAATGACCTGACAGCTAATTTAGATGCGTATATTGGGAAAAAAATGCCTTAATTCACAGATCTGTGTGGAAAACTGCCTATAAAATGTTAGAAGTAAAATAACCAATTGGCTTTACTGGATGATTAAAATACCTCTCAGTTCTGAAGAGAAAAGAATCCGAGACAGACATTTTCTTGCGTGTGAATAAGGCAATTATCATTCAAGCCAGCAGGTAAGACTGTAACACCTTTCATTATTCAAGCCTGACATCTGTCCAAGACGACTAATTCTATATAATTACCAGGCCTTTGAGCACCCATGATGGTTTTTCAAGTTCTGCCTTTTGTCCCCAGTGAGACATTTTCCAACGTGTCCATTATCAACAAAACAAGCACCCTTACTGCCCAGCGCCAGCTAATCATTATTTAACTGCAGGGATGTACTCTTGTTGAGCTGCTTTGTCAAAGTAAAACACTTTTTACACAGTGGTGGATGGCTGGATTCTTCTGCTTTGATGGAGTGTAAAGACACAAGAGTTTATGTTTAAAGAGTGATAGGTGATATTTGTAGAAATGTGACATTTCTAATAAGTGCTGCTGTGGAAAACACCTACTGACCAAAAACATGCATGTTAGGTTAATTAGTAATTTTTAATTGTCTGTAGGTGAGCGTGAGAGCATGCCATTTGTCAGCATTCCGTCAAGAAGAAAATCTTGGAATCTTCAAACATCAAGGATGTAACAACAAATAACTTCAAACAAACAACCCTCAAATGTTTCTGCTATAAAGGAAAGTCTATTTGAGAGATGTATCTGGTTTGATTCGACAGGTGTAACAACAAAAACATCCAGATTCTGAGAAGAACTGAATTATTTCCTCCAGTCCTCTTCATGTCAGCATTGTCAGAGGGAGAACAAAAACAAGCAACGCTGTGATTGAAGCAGCAACAGAAACTGCGAGGAGACTGATGAGCAGGATGTCGATTTCATGCCAGTCATGAAATCCACACTCGGTGTCAACTTCAAACTGTCGACAGAGGCGGATCGACAGCCGTGCAGGAGTCTGACTACTGAGCATTTTGTTTGTGGATGTATACATGTTCTAGCTGTAATCAAAAACCTCATTCAACCATTCATTTATTCATCCATACATGCGTGCGTTGCACAAACAAACATTCACATATTCACTCAGCCGACTCCTTTTACAGAAAAAAAAACTTGTGCTCACATTTGTCCCTGTGTTGCGTTGCTATTTTTATATAAAACTCCAAAACACCCTTTTTTAAAAAAGGGCTTCAGTACATCTCTATTGCAGTGTTGTTTATGCTCCACACACTTCTCAATATGGAAGTCTCAGAACAGAGGACAGGAAGCTGCAGCTCATTAAACATATTTTCTCAGCAGCAGCAGCAAATTCCTTACAGATATTCACCATTTTATAATAACGTCAACACAGTTCCCATTCAAACATATCTCTGTGAAATTTTTAAGCTCCCCTTTTCAAGTTAACCTTCTGTAACCTTTGTTTTTGTCTCTTGAAGTTTTCTTTGTTTACTTTAGGATGTTAAGTACTGTGATGAGATGACAAGGAAGATTTCCTGTTCTAAAGAAAGGCATCTTTCACAGTGTGTGGACTCGTGATCGTCAGTGAAACAGTGCATATCACTGACGACATTTACTCATCTTTTTTAATCCCATTAAAGCGCCTAATAGCTGCGCTCCTGACTTCTTTCTAGGCATATACAAGAAGTTGCAGATTGCAGTCAGGACGACCCGCCCTCAGTCTTCTGTGGAGCTAAAAGGCACTGAAGTGTGCACAAGAAACAAGCACGGTTTCCTCAATTCTATTGTAGCGCTTTTACTGAAACACTCATTGCATTTTTTGTTGTGGCACAATTTCCTCTCCTTTCAAAAGTCATTTCAAAACACAAAGTTTCATGTTGACACGATCTACCCCCATTCAGACCTAGATCAGTCAACTTCAAACATGATGGATTTCTGTTATTGGACAACAAGCATCAAAATGGAAGTTGCTGATGGGTTGATGGTGTATAAAATTGACAAGTCTGAACAAAATGAAGCTTTCTTCATTAGATATGAAAGAGAAATACAGAATGAAGGGTTACTGAAAACAGCGATGGTTAGTTGAGTCACAGTTTTATTCAGTGTGTGCAATTTTCTCTGTGTTATTTTGCAGTTAGTTGGTTTAGTTTTTAACTTAAAAATAATAAACCTCAATTTTAAGCAAAAGAGTTCTGCTTCTTTTTAAGACAGACTGCTGCCTGTAATCCCCAGTTGGCTGTTCTGATTAATGGGTCACCCTGCTCTCTGCAAACTCTAATTAACTAACCTCAGCATATTGTAAGGCCTTTACATCCAGCCCACATAAAACGAGGAATAAAGCAGCACAACGATCAATTACCAACGCATTAAACTCAGCCTTTAAGATGTCCGTGGATGATTTGTCGTGGTAATCACAACTCGTGACTTCCCCATGTTTTAGTCTCTGTGTAAAATCAGTATCCATATGACCTGTAGCAGGAGTCTGAGGAAATTAGCCCCCCCAGAATGTGCAACACAGACAACTGCAGCAGAAAAATGGAAAATAGTGAGGAAAAAAAGCCTACCGTGATGTGACCTGTGTGTGTTTGTGTGCTCGGCCTCTCTGCTGAGTTTCGACTCAATTTAGAACTTATTAGGACTTAAAACCCCAATCCTATTTCACACAGACAAACCTGGATTACCCTTCAAAGCGTGTGGTTTGGCTCTGTTTTGTGTGTAATCAAACACAAAATATTTCATGTCAGAGTGACAACCGGACCATTTAAGTGAGGTTTTGTGTCGCGGATTAGTCTTTAATACTCCCTAACGAACAAAAAATAACTGACTTCTAAACGAGCCCAAGTGGAAAGACATTTTCATCTTACACCTTTTGTTTGGGCATGTGGCAACTTTGTGTTGTTTACTTCAACATTTTGTCAATTTGATTGGTTTTGAGACATTAAACTAAATAAACATTTTATTTTGGTGTTTTTTTTTTTCATTTTAAAGCCACAAAAATGTCAAAGTTGTTGCCATTACTATAAGCAACGTTTCATCGTCTTTAAATGTAAAATCTGAAAAAGTTTCCCAACAAGGGCCCCAGTCTTCATCCTCATTACCTGAGCAGTAAATACATATTCACATAAAAAGGCAAAGTGTGGAACTGCGTGGCTGTTTCGGGGTGGTGTGAAATCAGAATGCTGCTTTGCGTAAAAAAAAAATAATAAAAATTTTGACATCAGATTTGTTCAAATAGAAACAACTGCCATCATGATTAAAAGCCTTCTTGGTATCTAAAGCTAAAATTATTTATACGTTTGCCGTAATTTGGAGTCAGACTATTGTAGACAGCACTTATAAAGCCATTGGAGTACAAAGATAGCTGTTCAATAAATATACATCTCTTTAAAACCAATTAGGAAGATAATCAAACATGAAAGTTCACGCTGAAAAGCAAACACAGGAAGACAGGAAAGGAAGGGGGGAAAATGGGTAAACTGCATTGATGAAAGCCGTACTGATGAAGGTGGTGTATGAATTATATCTCTTGCTCTTCTGTCGCATCATGTTTTATTCAGAGGCCTCCTTCATTATCAGCAAACCTCTGTGGAAATGTCTCTCTGTCTTGTTCTATCTGTCATCGTATTGCATTAGCATTATGAGCTAAATGCGTGGAGGCAGGATATCAGATTGCTTACGGAGATGAGTCAGGGATGGACTGTGAATCAAACCCAGAGAGAGAGAGAGAGAGAGAGAGAGAGATCGGGCCTCATATTCCTCTGCACAGCTGCTGCCAGCAGCGGGCCAGTTTGGTGTCTTTGTGCTGCAGAGAGTCTCCAACACAACAAGGAAACTCTAGCTGTTTCTATTATGATTGATGCACTAAGAGTTGTGGCTTGTTTTCAAATAGGAGAACCTGTTTTGTGGTTATGTAAGTCTGTCACTCCACCGCTGAGCTGCTCATTGCAATTAAATTTCTTATTTTAAAATCAAGCTATAGGGGGAAAAAAAGAGTCCAATCTGTTTTCTTTTTTTTCCACTTTTTGGGTTTTCCATATAAGTAATTAATAAACATGGACTGTTTTTTACTCTAAAATAATTCAAATCTAACCTCAAGTGTACAAAAACGCAACTGATTCCACCGACTCATTACAATAACTTTACAACATTACAGTAGAAAAACGCCGACAAAAGAGAAAAGATGAGTCATACTCATATACGTCATATTTCAATAGAACAGCTGTAAAATATGAGCTGTTTGCACTGATGTG
>JAVKLF010000028.1:6118214-6130290 GCA_034783495.1 Millerichthys robustus
CAGCCCACTTCAACTGATAAGTTCTCCACAAACACAAACTTTCTACTAAAAAGAAACATCACAAGAATCAAGAAGAAACAAAGCGTCACCTTTGAGACGAAATTTTACATTTCACTAGAATGGCATCATTTTGGTAATTTTGGCCTACATCAACTTACTGTTCCAGACTTTAACTTTTGTTGTTAATCTTGATTTAATCTCAATAATGCCACATTAAACCAAGATGGTAATGTGTTGCAAATATGACAAATAAAACCACTTTTTGTTTGTCTGTGCCAATATTTTTAACAGGGCAGCTCACACTGAATCAGTCATCTTCGGCTCCCAGAATAAAACTACTACATATGAAATAAATGTCGGGCTTTCGTGTGGACAAGCAGAAGGACAGACAGAAAAGGGTTGTAGATGTATTCGACTTGGTGTAATTTGAATTTGACGTGAGTAACAAGCAGAGGAAGTACAAACGGAGACAGCTGGCTGAGTTGGAAAATAAAAAGCTGTCACACTGAGCTCACCCAGCGCGTCTCACTGAGTGTGTGCGTTTTCATGTCTGAAACACAGCACAGACCGGAGCTGATGGGAGGCTGACCTCATCATGTGTTCAATAACCATCCCTGAAGGACTCCTCGAAATTGAGCCAGAAAGCAATTTATCAGTGAGACACTGATAACCGAGTGCTTTGAAGCCTGGGCCCTGAACTTAAGATGTGTCATCGTTGTTGCCCAATACCATCCAATAATCTCTGTTTCTGAGCTGCTGTTTGAGCAGATTTTGAAACTTTTCAGCGATTTGGCTCATGGTGTGATGCTTTTGATACATAAGTTAGCCGTTTTGTCACATCGTGCTAATACGTGATAGCGACTCTTAGCTACAGCATCAAAAGTGCCTCCGTATCTGTACTATTGACAAAGTTATGGTCATTTATAAACTCGACATCGATTAGCTGTGATGGCTATCTTGAACTGAATTGACCCTGAAAAATGAAATTATTTTAGATGTCAAACCAATAATTACTTTCTGAAGGTTTCATTAAAATTTATTCAGTGGTCCGCGTGACAAAGACACACACACACACATACTGTACATACACACACGCAAAAACATCACCATTCATGGATGATCCCAAGAGAAAAATCCCTAAACCACAGGTACATCATTTAGTGAGCTAAATGCATTTTACTGCCTGTATAACCAATTGACTAAAGCTTTAGTCTGAATTGTCCAAAACAATGCAATAAAACACCGAGCAGCCGACAGTTGGTGTTTATGGTCAAAATTCAAATGGCTTTTCCTCACTAACCTACGCCAGCATCCATCTTCTCAAACATCCTTCAGATATTTCTTTCCTACATTCAATTTGGTTGTTTGAAGGAGATTATGCTTATCAGCAGAGCAATTACCATTTTCCGAAAAGGAGCCTGTGGCTGTCGCAGAACATAAGCAAGATGTGAGGGAGAATTTTCCTCCTTAAAAGAGCAGTAAACAGATTATAGGGATTATAAAGACGCTTGTCTTTTGCTCCCTGGCACACATATACAGATTCAACAGAGTGACGAGAAGCTCATGTAATGTCTGGAAACGGCCCACAGTCTTTCACTCGTTTTTTTTTTTCTTTCTTACAGATTATAAGCTGTAAAATCCTGGAAGGCAAATGTAAGCACAATGCTGCTTTAAAAGAAAAGGACTGCAGACACTGAAACACATGCAGAGCACTGACTGAGATGTGAAATGAAGGGGTTGCAGGGACGCAGAGGTTTTCTTATAAACCAAAGGGGGACCTGGCTGAAATAGTTTGGGGACCACTGGTCTAATTATTGAGTTTTGGCTTAAAATAAAAATGATAAAAATGCAAAACATGTCAGTATATTCTGTATCAAAGGCATCTAGTTGCATCAAGATTTTAGGCTGAGTTTCTGAGAATACCCTTTTGACAAATAATGTAAATTTTGTTCCTCATATTGATCAGCCCTAACAGAAATGCTCTGCTGACACTTGCAACTTTGGCGACACTTCTGTGCATCAAATCCTCTTCTCTTAGCAAAACAACAGTGGATCTGATGAAAACTGCTCAGCAACAGCTCAAAAGGACACAATGAAGTATCACAGTTGTACGATCAGTCTCTGACATCTCTGCACTCTGTAGTTTCTCCTTGAATGCACCCATCCGCATCAGAATCTGCCCGCTTTGTCAAACTCAGCACATCAGGCTGCCTCTGGAGTCCCGGGCGTCTCTCTGTGTGGTGAATGAATCAGGACAAACACCCCCCCCCCACCCCACACACAAAATAAAGGGGTTCATACATCCAAGTTTGCAGATGCCTGATGGATATTTGCAAACCATATCCAGAGACACAAACAGGTCTGAAAAGATAGAATTACGCTCCATAGTGAATTTGTGGTCTCTTTGTGGAGAGCCTTCAGAGGTCGCTTTGTGCTCCTGGAAACACAAGTGAGCATATCCTCCGGTTTCTTGACATTTTCAGAGTAATAAGAGATTTCGTCTTGTGTCAGTGGAAGTGTTCCGATGGATTTGTTTCTAAAAATGTCTTGACCTCTGTGAGATTGTCCGTCCGCGATCCGGCGACATTTCACGCAACAAGAAAAGTAAACGTGGTGAACTTTTACAGTCGAAGCTGATTAGACGGAGATTTCCAAGAACGCGCGGCCCGTCGTGTTTGGTTGGCTTTACACAGAAAATGATTACCTGCGTTTTGATTTACTTTACTTTCCAAATTCTACTGTTTATTTTAAAACGGGATAAAACAGGACTTTTCAGGAAACGCCAGACCAAAGCAAAACATATCTGTCCTTGAAGATTTCAGTGGACGACAGTTTCCCCTTGAATCATCCATCCAACAAGTCGCATCGGAGTGGAGAAGAGTGAGATGGATATCTGCCCTTCATGTGTTTGTGTGTGTGTGTGACAGAAACAGATTGCAGTCAAAAGGATCCTGTCATCTGTGTTTTCAGGGTGTGGAAATCAGAAAGTATTTGTATGGACTGCACGCTGCATTCACTGCCGGGGTAACGGTTGATGGAGAAGGCCTGTCAGGCAGCTCCAGGATGGACAGTTTTATCTGAAGTGCAGCAGAGCGTATGATCAGCAGGTAGATTTGTGTATTTTACTCTCTGTTCATCCTTTTTTTTTCCTTCCTGTTTGAACCAATTCAGGATCACTGGTGTATATCTCCAGGGGATCAGCGAGTGAGAGGACGGTCGTTAGTCCATCACAGGATCGTGTTCTCTTTGTTTGTTCTTTATTACCGTGCACCAATAAAAACAGATGTACGTTTGTAGCTTTAGCAAAGTATCTCGTGATTCCCTTTTGGAATCTGATTAATTTAAGACAACTGACCTTGGAAAACACTAAAATTGCTATAACCTATTGTTATATCAATTGTTATGCCAACTGTACATATACCAAGCTCCAAACAGGTGTAGTATTATCTCCAACACATACTTTGAGTGCCAGTCATTTTGGTTTGTAACACTGGCAAATGACTGTTATTTACCAAATGATTTACCTGCACCACGGGATGGAATTTTAATGAACCTTTCAGAAAAAATAAATAATTGAACACGCATTTAAAACTCATTTATATTTAGAATCAAGTCAATTCAAAATGGCTGTTACATCTAATCCACTAATTTACACAAATGTGATGATAACTGGGCCAATTTTTACAGATATGGAGCTAAATTTGGATGCGGTAGCCGAGAGTCATACATAGCACATACTCAAAGTGTGACATTTTTCATTGTTGCATCCCAACACATGGTTTTTGGGTTTGAACAGAATGGGTACAGCTCCGTCATTTCTTTTAATAAGATTATTTCAGTCAAAGGTTTTACAAAACAAGCACAAAACCCTAAAGTTGATGTTTCTTTAAGTACTTTATGATTACTTCAAAATGACAGGTCTCTGCTTCCCCTCATTAGATGAACGTCTACATTCTTCAGCAAGAAATCGTGTCTAACTGGATCATTGGAGGCTGGATAGTTTTAAAAGGTAGGACCCTGAGTGCAGGTGAAATCGAGTTAAACTAAAACTTGAAAGCAGAATGCTGAGGCGGCAGCGAACATCCAAACTAAACAGAAAAGCTCGCCACAGGGCACAAAATAATCAGCAACAATTTACCTTTAACAGGGTATCAGTACGACACACCAGACTGACAAACAAGAACCAAACTGAAGTATATAAAAGGTCAGACTTAGATAAAATGAAAACACCTGCACATAAGCAGGTGGGCTTGACAGAAGCAGGGTCAACCCTGAACTGAGGGCAGATTAAGAAGAAATACACAAAACAGAACCAAATACTGAACTAACAGTACAGTGCGGATATAAAGTAACACAAAAGTGCAGACTCTAACTCTAACTCTGAAGCTTATAGAACATGCGAGTGTGAATCTAGTCTTTTAGCTCAATTGGGACCTACCAGGAGAGATTATATTTAACAGAAAGAACCTTTACATGCAACACGAGACACTGCACACATTTACACACAAACTGAAATTAATTCCTGTTCTCATTAAGACAAATGTGTTTTACCCCTCCCTTACCCATTACTAAGTGATCTCAATGACCTCCTCTTTTTTTCATTTAAATTAGATCCAAGCATTAACCTTCACAACAGTTTATTTTATTTTTTCTGCCTGTTTTTTTAGAATTTGCTTCTTACTTTGTTCTCTCATGCTCCGCAAATCTTCCCCCATTCCCTCTGGCGTTTTCTTCCTTCAATTCTTTCAGCGCCAAGGGAAATAATAAGTGGAAACACGTTGTCATCCTCCAGTCTGACGCAAAAGCCACCAAATTTTTGAAAAACGGAAGCAAAACCAGATGAGCAGCCTGCACGCGAAAGAACTTGATTGCATTTTGGTTTTCAGCAGCGTGGGATGAGCGATAACCAACCTGGACAGTTTTCTCTTTCCGGGTTCTTCCTCTGATGCAGCTCCATTACTGGGCGAAGGTGTGACTGATGTGCTGCCAAATAAAGGCCTAATTTGGGAGTAATTACAGAAGGATGTGTTGTAGATTAGCATTTTGTGATGGCTTTAACTTACTGGATTCAATAAATAAACAAGAAATCCATTCAATTCTAACAAATAATTGGCTTTTTTCAAGCTCTTGTTCTGAGTAAATTGTGTAAATGAACACAGAACACAGGAATTTGCCAAAATAATAAAAAAATAATAATCAAAATTAAAAAACACAAATGACACTAAAGTCTATCAAATCTAATTTTATGTAAAAATACATATATTTCTCAATAAAAGTGAACAATCTTGATTCTTGATGGGAATAGTTAGGGTTTTAAGTTTGTTTGAAGCACATTTTGATGATCTCACAATTATTTAAGTTCTTGATTGATTTTTCTTATTAATTTAAAATTGAATCAAACTTAGTAAAAAAAAATTTTTTAAGTACAAGTTCAGAACAAAAATTAAGTCCTTCAAACATTTAAAACCACATTGGAGCCCTTCATTGACAAATGCAGGTGAGGTTTTCTGATTTATTTCTATGTTAAATAGAATAATTTTAAAACAAGTTGTTGGATTTATTTGAACCTTAATCTTTACAAACTTATTTTAAAATGTTAAAATAATTCACAGCACAAGAGCACATTTTAAATAAGTTTATGGATCTTAGCTGGTTTTAAACATAATGTTGTAATCC
This sequence comes from Millerichthys robustus, assembly GCA_034783495.1. Lineage (NCBI taxonomy): Eukaryota > Metazoa > Chordata > Actinopteri > Cyprinodontiformes > Rivulidae > Millerichthys > Millerichthys robustus. The sequence continues at coordinate 6,123,891 of JAVKLF010000028.1, forward strand.
GTGTTCTTTCAGAGTAGTTTTACTCTGCGGCAGAAACTGTTAACTCTTAAAAATTCAGTAAGATTGTGATGAGATCAGAGAGCAATTTCTTTTATTCGATAGAAGCTCCAGTGTCTGCATTAACTTGGCTGTCTGATCGTAAAAATAAAATTAACCAGACATAAAAACCTTATTCGCATGCAGGCGCGTAACTGAATAAATTGTTGAAACCGTGTAAATATTAAAAACCTTTAGGCCACCGCACATTTCTGGTTTTTATGTTTGGAGATTTGCGCAGACAGCCAGACTTGTATTGCTTCTCCAGCAGCTGCTCCCTGAGAGACTGAACCAAAATTTCTCCCTTAACCCAGACGTTTCTTTGTAAATAATTGAACTGCGCTCAGTATTTGAATATTGAATGCACCGAGCCCAGCAGGAGCAGTGAAGCAACAGTAAGTGTTTGTGGACTTAACCCATTTCTTTTTTTTTTTTTTTGAATGGTTGAGAAGAATGTAGGTCAGAACAATGAATAGAAAATGTCATGTCATATATATTTTTTTGATTATAGCCTTTAAAAATTCGAAACACATCAACAGATGAAAGTAAAATTCATGGCTTTTTAAGCTGAAAGAATGTATCCCAACATCGTTTTGACACTTCTCCCTCGTGATGGCTGAAAGATGTTTGTCTGTCGTGTGAACAGAGCGAAAGCTGTTGATGATATGTTGCTCTTTAGGGATCCTCTCAGTGTTCATTACCCATTCAGAGCCAGTGTCAAACTGTAAAAATGTTGTTTTTTAAGACTCTTCATGTCTTTCAGTTCCTGTAAATGAAAGCATGAAACTGTGTTTCAGTTTGTTCTACTACCTAAAAGTAATTTATTAGTTGTTTAATTAAACACCAATTGTTTGGTTGGATATATTAACAAAAATGCTGCCTTAACTAAAATACTGTTGTTTTTCTAAGTATGTAAGCAATGAGTTACATCTGAATCGTTCAGATCTTTAAGAGTGAGGTTTTATAAAAATATTATGAACAATTAATATCTTACCTGTTGTGGATATTTCTTTGAACAACCTCGGTTTGGAGAAACAGACTTCAGTTCTGAATGAAATATTGAAATAACATCTGCACCAAAATGAAAGGGTGGCATTCTTAAAAATGTTATGCTCTTTTTAGGCGGAGTTCTACAGTTCTCATGTAGACTGACAGAAAAAAAATCTGTATTTGCAAAAAACAATCACTTCGCATCAACCATAAGGCACACAAATCTAGATCAGGTTAGATATCATGCTTTACTAACTTTTTCACATAACTCCACTTCAATTATTCTGAACAGTTTTATAATCAGTGAATAAAAAACATTTCGGAGTTGAGTTTTTTGCTTGTTCTTATAGTTAGTAAAATGCAAAAAAATCCATCATTTCAAAATAAAACTGAAAAATACAAACAGTGTCACAGAGATCTAAGAATGAAACACAAAGCCTTTACCCTTCCCCCTTTCTTAAACACCCACAGTGTTTACATTTGACAGTAAAAACAGCTCAGAATCAGACACGGCTGAATAAAATAAAAACCTGTCTGCCAGAGTGCAGCTTTGATGAAACTCATCGCTGCTGCTTCTTCACCGTTTTACCCCACTCCCCCTCCTCTGCTCCTCATTCCCTGTGGAGTTCCTCAGCTATTTCTCTCCTTTTCCTGCTTTCTGTTTTCACCTTGTGGGGCTGACTGCTGAGAGGCAGCCTTTCATCGACAGCAGGGAAGGCAGCCGAAGGCGAGTCTGTAGGGCAAACTGATGGCTGCAGGTGTGCGTGTGCTTTAAGTGTGTAAATATGATCAATTCACGCTAAAGCTAAAATATATATATATGTGGAAAAAAACATTTAAACAAATTAAGTGTAAATATAAAAGCTAAGTATGAAGAAATTGTTAGGCCATCCTGAAAAACAAATGGGTTTAACAGCTGTTTTTGTGGAGCAGGCCAATAGCAGCTTATAGCATTATTACAGCATCAATCCTGGCCTGTGTCTTTTCACATCGTACCCACCTTATTCAGTTTTTTTCTCCATCTGCTGTTTTCATACCTCAGACAGTTCAATAAAAAACAACAATCTAATAAAGTAATGCAGTGGATGGACAGGATGTATCAGTGCAATATCCTGCACTAGGTGGAGCCTTGTAGGCGTTAGACCGCCGGAAGCTAGATGATGTTATTATTAGAGAGACAGGGAGAAGGTTCAGCAGGATCTGATTTCCAATTGTTCCTTCCAAGTAATCAGGGCCATAAGGTCAGTTAAATGATTGGTTAAATAAGCTCTGCACGTAGCGTGTGCTTCTTTGATGCGCAGGGAAATGCAGCTGAAGGAGTGCTGCTCGGCTGGAGACACTTCTAAGTGGTGCAAGAAGATAGATTTTTCACACATCCTATTTCTTCAGTTCGGTTTTTAAGAGCGACGACGTGGTCTTAATACTTACTTGACATCAAAATAACTAAATAATGATAAAAAAGATAACATGAACCTTGTCTTGTACAAATGAAATCTCAAGATGCTCTTTTGATCCTCCAACATCTGGGGATGATGGCTGTGTAAGATATGCATAAACAACAATCTGTCTAGAATGTTCAGATTGGGAGTCAGACTTGCTGTTTATCACTAATGAGCGTGAAAACATGTAAATTAGAAATTTTGATCTTTTCTTTTGTAAAATATACAAAACGGAGCAGATGTTATCAAATTCTTCTTCGAATTGTAGCACTTCAATCACCAGTTACTCTTCAAAAGCATTAACCTGTGGCTCTCTTAAACCTGTGTTACATTAATAAGTGACACTCTGCGCTTTCTTTTTTCATTAAAAACGGGTAATCTGAAGGCCTGTTTTCTTGCACAGCAATAAAAAATCCTGACAGATGATGGCTTCATCAGAACGCGTGCCTCTAATTAGGAAAGCCAGCTATTCAGATCACTCAAAACAAAAGTCTTGTCTTCTATTCGCAGAGAACCACGAGGATGAATAAAACATCCTGCAGATATAAAGAACACAGATCTTCACGTACTTTCCTTGCTGTCAGTCATAGATTCTCATTATCATGAACAACAGAATTATAGGATGAATGTGATTTCAGAGCACAGTAATCTAAATAAAACAACCTGCTGAAGAAAAAAAATAAAAGGGCTGCCGTCAATCACCGCGGGCCCACATTAGGCTCAGTGTCGGAGCAACAGAAACACAGCATTAAGTGAAACTGACAGACACTCAGCACAGGTCACAGCTTGCTTTTATTCTGTTTAAACCAAGACAGCAGGGACAAGGTTACGCGCTGATAAATTACACCAGGTATCAATACAACAAACAACATCACAATATCTCATCAAAGCGCTTTTGACAACAGATCCAACATTTAAAAATAACATAGATCAGCTGCAGCTGAAGCCCATCTAGGAGCATACCAGTACACAGTGGAAAATAAGAGTCTTGACACAAAACAGTGATATGTACAAGTTCTCCTTTTCCTCCAGCAGAATTGGGTTTCATCAAACTACAAGACTGGCAGCTGAAGCAATGTTTTATAGTTCACATAAAAGAATTGTAGGTCTTAAAAAAAGGAAAACTTACTACTACAATGCAAAAACACAAAGCTTGCCTGAATGCACACCTGTATGTACAGCTTGGGGTGATTTCAGGATTTATGGCACAGCACATTAAAAACGTGATTGTACATAAGCTATCAAACAGCATTGATGTATGAACATATTCAGTCATAGTGGTGAATGTTATCTCAGACTAACCAGCTGATGAGGTTTTTTTAACAACGACAAAAGATATGAATATAAAGGGAGGAGGGTGAATAACGTTTGGTAAACTAGTGATTTTACAGGAACTGGAAAAAAGAGTTGAGAAAAATGACTAAACACTGAAAAACAAGTGCTAGAGATATTCTAAGCATAAAATTAGCTGTAACTGGTGCTTTTGTACAAAAAGTGACAATGGCGTACAAAACATCCATTGAAAAACAAATACATTATGACAATCAATGACTAATAAATTAGATGGAGGTAAACAAGGTAATTATGTGTGTGAGCGAGAACCAGACAAAAAGTATAATCCTCTCAGAGAATGAGCATATAAATGAGCAGACACATGTTCGGGGTAACGTTTTAGCATGTGCTTGTGTCTCCTAATGTCTGTATGTCTTGAAAGCTTGAATAAAAGACAGCAGGATTCCTCTTGTGTGTCACATAAAACCAGAAAAAGCCATCTTTAAGAACCAAGAAAGGAAAACCTGTTGTCTTCTATTGAAGCATTTAGAATTACCATGACCTGGATGATTTAGAATCTACACCAACTCAATGTCTGCATGCATTTAACTCATGTTTTATTTGTAGCTGTTGTTTATTTTTGTCTATATTTGTTTGTTGTTCTTGGTCTACCTCCGTTTGTAGTTACTTCTTTGTGTGTTTGTTTACATCCAGGTACCCTTCAGCTAACTCAGTGGCCTTCACCGCTTGGCGGTTTAGCTTCGTGTCCTGTTGACCCTCCAGGCAGCCAGGGGGAGACAGAGTGCGAGGTGGTCTGCTTGGCCATGCTGTAGTGGCTGATCACTGTGTAGAAGCGACCCCTTGAATTGGCGTCTTGGGCAGCGTAGTAGGCCTCGAGAGAAGCAGGGATGCACCTCTTGTGCTGTGAAGAGGAAGAATCCGGTTGATTTGTTCTGTTGTTACAAATCTCTTTATATCAGAGCTCTAAAAATATATTGAGCACTTAATTCATAAATACTTTGTGCTTTGGATACAAGCATGAGATATAAATAAATTGTACATTTAAAATGCTAAATGTAGCATCTAAATTCAGGTGGTAATGGTAACAACTTTACTTTGAAGTAAACTGCAGTATACTGTACAGTATTTTGTAAAACTTGAGGCACTTTAAAAGTAAAATGTTTAATCCCAAAAGATCAAAGTGGTTTAGAACTGTCAGCAGTTTTTTAATTTAATTGTTTACATTCTGTAAAATTTAGGCTGTACTGCAGGAATAATTGTCAAAGTGTCTAAGCACAGCCTAGTTTTTTTTTTATATTTATCAACATCCACATTCTAAAGTACTAAAAGAAGGTCCACATGTCAGCACAACCTTGTATGAAAGCTCAATATTGTCCAATTTTGTCAGACTGCAGCCAAAGCACACTTCCTTTTGCCACTCTGGCTCCACTGTGTTCTGTTCATTGACAGACTTACACATCACATTTTACTGCAGAAACCAGGAAACGCTATCTTTTGTTATGACGGATCGGTCTTATCATTGAAAGACACAGCGAAAACCTCAAAAAGCCACTGTGGTTTAATACCCTTCAGGCTAAAGCTACTTTAATTTAGTTTCTTCAGAGTTAAACAATTACACGAAGAAAAAAAAAAACATCATTATTTCAGCCTTTACAGAAATCAATATTATTAAACACACTTCTATTTTTTATTCTTGTACATATTTAGGTTCTGCATTATACTGTTTGCCATATCGTTAAGTGAAGCATGTGTGATTTCCTTTTGACACTTTTCTCTCTGTTGTGTTTGTGACAAACATAATCATGACTGTGTAGATAAGCTCAAGCAGAGGTTGTAGGGGCCTGAAACTAGTTGCAGTCCACCTTAAAAACATCCACTGAGAAGCACAGACATTCAAGGTGACCTTTTTTCAGGGTACAGTGCACCTCAAAGCAGAATGCAGCGGAGTGAGGAGAGAAAAAGGTTTCTGCATCCATTCATGCACTGTTCCACAGCGATAGCAGATTGTTGGATAAGGACGGTTCTGAGCCTCAGAGTCATTTACTTTTACCACCTCTGCCATGTAGGGAACCACAATGCGGTAAACATTATAAAACAGACAATAGGGCTATTTTTTCTAATCTCTTTATTACAGCCCTTTCACCCTAAAAAGGTAGATTTAATGGAAAGTATTTCACTGATAAGCATAGAAACAATAAATTATCTTTCATTACACTGGTAATAACAAAACTTTTGATTTAATTGATTACTTATCAGGTTTCGTAACGTTTCATCACTTCTGAAAACAGAAGTAGGTCAGGTGTACCTTTTTTATATTCTCCCATAGGGGACTGCACTCAACTGGACTTCTTTATTTAGATAACTGAAAAGAAAAGAGAGAAAGTCAAACTGGACTCTTTTGGTCAAAGAGACCTCTGCAAGGAGTATATCATCACAAAGAAGGTGATGTATTAATCATCAATTTTAACTTAAACTGCACTTCTCTTTTGATTTGTGATTCACCTTGAATAATAAACCTTCACCTGCAGGCCTACTGAACTAAAAGGAGGCTTTTCTTTGACCCAATGGGTGTGTCCGAATTAAGAGGCCGCATCCTCCCGAGGCCGAATTTCAAGGCCGATTACGTCACAGCGCCGCGCCGA
>JAVKLF010000028.1:6178068-6188784 GCA_034783495.1 Millerichthys robustus
AAGTCTGTAGCAACTTCTTAATAAATTTAATAAATTTGACCGCACATATATTTGGAAGGCACTTGTATTTTAATCATATTTAATGAAATAGCACAAGCCCTTCCTATTGTCTGTATGCTCCTAAATGATTGCAATACTGTTTGCTAACTGCTTTTCTGAGAATAACTTGCTTAAAAGGATTGCAAAGGCATTAGATATTGCAACAGAAACCACTCAGGTGGCAGCCATTCCAGAGAAGACCTCCTTCTGCTTGTGTGTCTACATTTAGCTTGGAGGGGCGTATCTCAAGTCAAAGTGTGTGTCATACAACATACATGAGAAGAATAGGATTGACCTATTGCTCTGCACAAATTTATATGGTTAAAAAATACTAATAGTCAAAGTTACAAGAAACTTAAACAATGATTTGCAGTATGGGTGTGTAACATACATTACTTTTCTTTTGACAGGCTGTGACTGGATCAATGGATCCTACAAAAATTATTAATACCTACAGTACGACCATGCTCAATATAAACATAACTTCAGTATTAATTTAAGACTGTTTTCTAATTTTTATCTAGTGCTAATGAATGGTATCTGTTAGCATACCAATTCTTCATATTTATTATTTGATTCAAAAATAGTTGTAAAATGGATTTAGGTAGCATCCTACATTCAGAAAGTTAATTTTGAGCATTAATTAAAAACAGCATAGTTGTTGAAAAATTGGATCTTCTTTTGAAAGAGTACTAAGAAAAAACATACCGTACACAAAACATGTCAGTACAAGGTTGTTTCCATATAACCTGGGAAGCACTGAGAGATTTATAGCAAATGGAGGAGGTATCGATGCAAAACTCTTAACAAGCCTTACTTTTAATCATTTTAAATGGTGCTGCTTTGCCTGTACAGTTAAATTTAGATGCTGTCAGTTTATTCATACAAACTGGCAACAAAGGAAAGCAATTACTCAGACAATGTGCCACTTTTCCACTGTTGACGACAATGGAAACCTTTGGTAACCAAGTACTTATGACTGACCCTAAATTAATTTGAAGACAAAGACTGCCAGTAGGCAAGAAAACATTTCATGAAGTAAACAACAAAAGTTGAAAACAGTATGTAAAGAAAGCACTTTTTTGAATGTTTTGGCTAGCCGAATCTTTAAAACCTCACTCATTTCCCTACTTCCTTCTAATGACCAGTATGATCAACCATGGGACTGATCAATACCATTAATTACCATGAATTTCCATCTTCATGCTCTTTTTTTAACTCTTTCCATCACGTCTGGTTCCTACATGTGATAATGCAATTATCTGCAGCATCTCATTGAGTGCAAATCCGGCTTTCAAAATTACAAATAGAATGGCATCTTTAATGGGACTGTCAGAAGATGACAACCATGACCTCGTCAATTTATGACGCAATAATACAAAGTCATTAAGCCCTATTTTAACATCTAAAATAGACTGATAACCTTTTGGTAAAAAGAGCAAAGGTTTGGTTTTAATGATGATGCTTTCTTGCTTGTCGTTTTTATGTCAGTCTTTGTTTTTTTTTTATAACCCTGATTGTTTTCCTTGCAACCTCTGATACTTGCTTCTTCTCTAACCACACCCCTTCCTCCATTTTTCTTCATTTCTCATCGTTTTCCCCTCCATCCGCTCTACCTCCTCTACCCATTTTCAATCAGCTCCCAGACGTGGCACACACTGCTGTCGTCACATAGGGCGTTAGTCACCACAAGGGACATACTACTGGGAGAGTATAGCGTCTAATGACAGCTTCAACACAGTAAAAATTGAATTGTGTAAACTCCCCCTCCTCCCACTTCTAAAAATAGCAACAATACCAAATAATGTAATTATATTAATAGTGAACATACAGGCACCTTGACATTTAACAAGCTGCCCGAGCTGATAGATTCACACCTAAACACATATGTGCCATGAACATTTGTAGGCACTCAAGCTTCAAAAAATGACCATAGTGTGTTACTGCTATTGAAAGTAAGAGAATTTATGACTAATATTTTGCTGAAACTATCACACACAAACTGACCTGAAAAGGGAAAATGCTATCACGACCCACACCATCATCCATCCAGGATTTGGGGTTGAAGCCAGCAGGACTATTTCGGGTATACTTCTGGGATGCCATGTGGTTGTTAGGAAAGGTCTTCTTTAGTGGGGAAATAGAGTTGATAGGGGTCATTCCTCCATTCAGCCCACGACGGTAATCTCTGCCCTGAGATCCACCCCACCCACCTCCACCACTACCATAGCCTCCACCAGGACTCCACGAAGTGGACGAGCCAGGGGAGGGAGAGGGGCTCTGGTAGCTGGCTGGACCCCAGGGGGACGGGGGCTTGTTTAAGCTGTTGGACAAATGTGGCAACTGACTGAAAGCCGGGTTCCTGTGAGGGAAAGGTGGTGGAGGATGAGGCGAAGCTGGGGAACGACGATGCTGCTGGTGCTGACTGTGGGGGTGTTGGAAGTGGGGATGCGGTGGCGGGGCAGGGTGGTGCTGGGACAAGGCAGCAGCTGGTCCAATCTGAGGAGAGAAATTCCCACCAAAGCCTGGACTAACATGGTGCGAGAAGTTCTGGAACAGCAGTGGCCCGTTGCTAGCAGAGGCTGGGTTGAAAAAGCTGACATCCTCATTGATGATTGTTGATGGCGCAGGCGGGATGGCAGCTGACCAGTTGTTGAAGCCAGTAAGAGATGATGAGGTTGTACTGGACTGTACTGGGCCAGTTCCCCCTAGACCAGACGTCTCCTGGTAATCAAAGCTTGTCAGAACAGGTGACTCAAGACGAAGCTGCTTCTCCTTTCCATTACTGCTCTCAGACGTGCCGTTCTCTGTCTTGGCTTCCTCTGACCGGGATTTTTCCAGTTCTGAAATTATCCCACCACCACTTCCACCCTCCTGGTGACTCCCAGGAGACAATTGCTGCTGCTTTTCTTGTGTTTCTTGCATTTCCTGTTGCTGCTGTGCTTTGGGCTTCTCTGTCCCCCCCAGGATTTCGTCTTGCACACTGTTGTGGGTGGCAGAGGCAGGGAAAAGCCAGGGAGAGCCTCCCATGGTGCCATTCCCTGTGGCTGTGGTGCTGTTTATGAAAGCAGCCGGGCTCTGAGACACATTTTGGTGGTGGTGTGGGGGCTGCAGATGCGGGTGGATTCGGACAGGGAAAGCAGACTTGTTGCCAGTGTTGTTTTGAACTAGGACTCCAAACCCGTAATCCCCCATTTGTTTTCTCCCCCCAGAACAAATGTTATCCCCTGATCTCTTTGGTCCTATTGAAAGAAGAGCAAACAGGACAGTATACAGGTTAGTATTCAGTCCTTTTTGTAACCTCATTGATAAAGGGATTTAGAAATTACCAGGTGGCAACCATCAACACATAAAAGGGTACTTTTGTTAGCTTACTAGGTTCATAATGGCATTAAATCAAGTTTATATATATATATATATATATATATATATATATATATATATATATATTATTCTAAAAAAAACTTAAGCTAACCTATAGCTAACCTAGTAGCAATCCAACAATCTGCATGCTAAAAAAAATTTTTTCCCACTTTGTGTCCCCATCTATGATTGTTTTATATTTAGGGCTTCTGGGTGACCGCTCAAACAGAATGATTTTAACACATATTTTCAAAGACATAACAAACTGTAACATACAAATTCACTGTTCAACTCGTTTTTTAATTATCAAAAAATAAGAGCTTCTGTAATCTCCAACTGATTTCCAAATGTTCTGATATTGTATTAAAATTACATTGTTTTAAAATTAGTAATTATTATAATAAACTGAACATATGTTTAATACATCTAATTGCAATACCTATACCTGCATTTACTCACCAACACTGGGTGCATTTAAATAACTCTAGGAGATAACAATCGCAAATTATGGTCATAAAAAACTTGACACTGGATCATTAGGCTGGAATACTCTGCTCAACTGAATAAAAACCATGGAGTCAACGTTACATCTTTAGCTAATTATAACCCCGTGACGTTGCAGGTTTGTAAGTCCACAGCTGAGCTCTCGGCAGAAGCACTGCTGTGTCGACCAGTCTCCATTTGGAGACGTTTTTAAAAGGCAAATTTAGCTGACAGACATGAAACTACCAGCCATACCGGGTTGACGAAAATACTGACACGTAGTATATCGACGGATGGTGAAAATTTCGACTATAAACCGACTAACATTATGAAATGAACCACTCGACCATATATTTGACAGCTGTCAGCAGTCTATCGAAGAGTCGGATTTAAATCAGAGATAAGTTTACTTACGTTAATGGGCCGCACTTAAAAATAAGTCAGGAGATATATTTTATTAATAATATTTTTTTTCATAATCAACGTTGTACACGACAGACATGTAGTTAATATTAACAAAGCTGACAGCTAAGTTTCCCATCCGTTGCTAACGTTAGCCAGCTAGCTGTTAACGGTTAGCAAGAATGCTAGCTCTATGGACAGCCTATATTAAGGCGAGTAAAAAAAAAGTATTTTCACCTTATGATCACCGCCTTCGACCTCGGCGATGTCTTTTGTTGAGATCCTTCGCTTGGATTGGCAGCGAGATGGTGTCCTTGAAGCAATGGCAGGCAAAGCTTTTCAGAGGCGATTTAATAGCTGACTCGTACAGTGCAGTCGGTCAGCTTTTTTTTCTCCCTGCTTCTGACGTGTCCTGCCTCTCAATGACACAGCTCTCTGCTTTGCCTCTGATCTGGACTCTATCATCCAATAGCTTTGTTAACGTGGCTTCTCTTTTTCGTCTACAAGCCTTTTTCGATCGGTTTCATTGTCCGTTTGATTTCAGTATCTTTTCTCGCTCTCTGTCTCTTTCCTACAGAGCCAGCCGATCCCTGTGTGTGTATTTCTTGGGCTGCCCCTCTCTCCTGGAACCGACCGTGGCCGAATGACAGCGAGAGATCAGCCGAGACGCACTTCCGCTTCTGACACCGCCCTTCTCTAGCGTGGCCACGCCCTCTCGGAGGCACACCTCGGTATGTGATTGGACCAGAAGGTCGGTAACCTCGCCCATACTCCCTCATCATTTAATAGCCATGCACCAATACCACCTTCCCATGCCATCTATGAGTACTGCCCATTGAGGTTAGGAAAACCTCCTCCCCAGTTCAGCCCTGTCCTTTTCACGATGCAGCCGGTAAAGCAGGTCGTGAGAAAAGAAGTAGCCCCCTCCTCCAACCACTATTCCACCCTCCCTGAATGGTTGGAAAATCCTCAGTAAACGAGCATCCCTGGTCCAGGCCTTTTTTGATCTGATGTTTGTTGTTAAGATGGAAACGTAACATCCTCTCAGAGCACAGCAAGGCAGTGGTTAGAGCTCTTAGTGAGAAGGTTGTAAACTCTATATGCGTGCATGCATTTTCTCTGGACATTTTAGTTTCCTCCCACCAACCAAATAAATGCAGGTTAAATTGTATATATAAATTGTCTATGAGTGTCATAAATGGTTGCTTCTCTTTATGTGACCAAGAGATGGACTTGCAACTTGTGCAGGGTGAACCCCTGCTTCTGGTACAATGCCTGCTGGAGATTGTCACCAGCAACCTCTGACTCAGAAAGGAAAAATTATGTAAAGACAAAAAATGGTTTCGTTAAGTCAGTGCAATAGCACACATACAATTATGTAGTAACAGATGTTGGCTGAGAAAACCCTGACAAACTAAACAGTGTTTGCAACATTGCTCTTTTAACTGGCCTTTTGCCACTTTTAACTAAAATTAGCATTTATTTCTTCTAGTTTTAATAACACTTTGTGCATATTTCAGTAAAATCATTCAGCACAATGCATTTTTTTACAGAAAACGCATGCTCGTTTTTAGCCATTAAATGGTTTCATGATATAGCCCTGCGAGGCAATTCTCTGAATGAGAATTGTAACAATAAACTGTATATGAACATGAAATATATTTGCAAAAAAAAAAAAAACAGTGTTGCTCCTTTTAAGTTTAACAAACATCAAAATTCTTGTATCTGCATATCTCTATTCTCCCTCCTTATCTGCCTCCCTGTCCTCTTCTGTCTCCTGTGTCCTTCTCTCCTATACGGTTGTTATCACATGGGGTCATCAAACAGCTCTGACTCTGTCAGTCTCACAGCTCTCTTCTGACAGAGTTACATCCAGACGAAAATGGCTATCGAATAAATCTGTCACTGTAAGTCCAGCTGGGAGGGAGTGATAAATTTGAAAATCTGTAGCGTTCTGCATTATTAGGGTCACACAGTATAGATGAGCAGGCAATACAGGAGCAGAGTAAGGTAATCTGATTTTTAAAAATACTGATTACAAGTCTGATAACAAGGCTTTTCAGCATGCAAATCATTGATTGTTATCTCTTCCTTCACATGCACAGACATAGGGGATGCATATTTCCCACCAGCTTTCATGTCCAACTTTAAAACTAAAATCATTTTATGACAAAACTATAGACATTTTAATCAAATATTAAAAATGACATCATGAGCAGTCTTGTGGATTGTTGTTTTATTTTGCATCATTTCGCACAATTTGTGAAAAATATTAGTTCAATCAAACAGGCTGAATTAAAACCAATGTTTTACTTTGGTCAGTTGACTGTGGGGGGCCATCTTGAATCAAGTCGAGTCCAGAAAGGAACCAGTTAAAGATGTCAAACCAATGATTTTGGGGTCATTTTAAAAATAAAAGTACAAAAATAACATTTAATTTGTCATTTGATTGCGTGGGGGTTACTTTCAACATGCTCCAGGCAAATCCAGTTCAAAAGCTGCGTGTGTGTTTTTATTATGCAGAATAAAGTCATTTCTACGCACGACCTTCATCTCTTTTTTAATCTTCATTCTGCTCCACAAACAGATTTTATTCATACACTGGAGGGTGAGGATCAGCAGGAGGAAAGGGTAATGTTTGAAAGTCCTAAATGTGCTCTAACGTCGCAGCGCTGTTTGCACAGGATGCAGTATTCCTCTCACAGTGGGGTGGATGATTAGGCAGAGTGCTCGGTGCTGTAAATGGATTTCTAGGACAGAATAACCAGTCTTACTGGCTTCACTCAGGAGACAACACCCTTTTCCTGCTACTGTCACTTTCTCCTAATTTAGTTTATGGTTTTTGCCACAGACATTGTTTTTTTAGGTACAAAATGTCATGACTATCTTAACAAAGCCATTTATAAAACCATCACAAAGCAGAAGGGGAAACAACACATGTTCATTATGTGATCCTCATCTCCATCTTCACATATTTGGCCTAAAATTTTACCTTTGAGATGCGGGATTAAATATTCTAGATATTGCTAACAGCCAGTTTTGCCATGTGCTCACTATCTGGCAGTGTTTTTCTGTCTTCTTTTTTTTTTATTTCTGTGCTCTGTAATAGCCAAGAGTGGATCGGTATTATGAATAAAACATTAGATCCATTAAAAAATTAATCGCTTCTACCTTAGGCATAATTATGGTGCAATTCCTCCCAGAGAGCACAAGTGTGTTTATGAGCACAAGTGTGCAGTTGTGGGAAAGGCAGATGGGCTCAAATCGTCAATGATTTCTGTCCAAAAATCTCACGTGGACACAAGGCCTAATCCTCGGAGGGGAGGGAGGAGCCAATTTAAAATAAGGATGGCATCTGGGAAGCTTCTTTTCTTTTTCTTTTTTTTTTGTTCCTGACCTGACAGCAGTTTACACGTCGAGTCAATGTGCTGTTTGAACAATGTCACACAGACTTATGAGTTGCTGTTGAAGACGTGTGTTTTGTTTCCCATTAAATATTCAGAGATATTAAATGCAGCTGACAAAACGACGTGAACATACCCCTGGGATGCACCGTGGGTGCATGGGACCTCTGGTGAAGAGGCGATCACATTGATCTATCATAAAAAATATAAAGATGGAGAGAATGTTTATAGGCATAATTCAGAGTTCAAGGGTATGAACAACTTCTCTGATTTTTCTATAAAATAATATATGATACCAAAATAAATGTGAACCATGTTGGCAAATGTGTCAGAATGAGCACAGGCAGCAGTGCAACATAAGTGGAAAATTTTGATATTTGTAGTAGGTAGGATTTGCATAAAGAGGAGTCCATAACTAAATCAGCCTTTCGAGAGCGAAATATATCCCTCACTGCTCCAGAAACACCACAGCTAGCTGCTGCTGCGATTTGCTCTCACAAAGACTGCTTAATATTTTTTTGTAAATAACAGTGTGATGCACAACTGATGTCAATGTAAAGTATATAAACTAGGGTCTGCAAAAGCTGATATGTTTTTTTTTTTTTTTTTACTGAAGTTGTTTTAAGCTGGTTCAAGATTTAATGATTGAGATTAGGATTTATTTCAGATGCTTTAGGATTTTCACAGAAAATGCAGTTTCTTTAGCTGTTCGTTATATTTCCGTGACACCTCACGACACGAAAAGATTTGAACTATCAGTTTAAACATCATCCATTTTCCCTTCTTACAAAACAACTCATCAGTGTTTTGTTCTGTTTTTTTTTTTTCCGACTGCCTCAACCCCTTTGCATCCTTCATCTGCCTTGTGTATTTTGCACTGCTGTGCTCTCCCTAGGGACCCTATACTAATTAAACCTAAGAGGTCTTTCTGGTTAGCGGGTATGGATGACTGTTTTGAAAAAAGAAAAAAAAAAGACACATCGACTGTGTGCATTTATGTGTGTGTGGCACAAAGGCCAGGCTGATTTCATGACTCCACTGGGTACAGCAGGGATAATAAATTACAAGAGAGCAGCAGCTGGGGGTCTGTGATGCGAGTGTCAATGTGTGTCTGTGTGGTTGGGTTGTGGGGGACCTAAATCTGTTTACACAGTCTAATTAGGAGGGGGCTCCATCATCCTTTTAGGGGCAAAAAGCAAGTCCTCATCACATAAATTGTTAATTCATTTAAGGTGGAGACATGTTTTAAGGCTACAGAAGGTTAGAGGGAGGGTTATAGTGATGGTTACATCCTCCAAGAAATGACTGTAAGCCAAGACAATGGCCTCTGAAATGATAAAAGCGTGTCTGTGTGTATCTGTATATGTTCTGTGAGCACACACGTTAGATTGAGTCAATTGTGCTCGGGTGGGCTGAAATATGTTTTGCATAACAGAAAACCTGGAAGATTTGCTCTTTGAATATGATTGATACAGTATTTTATGATTTACATGGACAGTTTGGATCTTTTTAATTTGGGTTTTGTGGTTCTGGGGAAAAATATTGCAAACAATTGTCTTTTCTGTTGCAGGTAGCTCTGTAAACAACCTCAGTTTGGACAACGAAACTTAGCACAAAAAGTAAGGACATTTGTGTTTGCTAGATTTTTTCTTTGATGTAACAATGCTTCTCGGAAAAAGGTCTTAAAAGCCTGTTTATTTCCCTTTTAGATGCTGCATTTCTAAGGAAGTTGCAATTGTGGGATGAGAAATTTTAACCTTTCAGCAGAACCACATTTCAAAGAATGCCCATTATTGCTTTCAAACTTAGAAAAAGGATCAATCTTAGAAATGAAATATGTAGCTTTTGGCCAAATACGACAACTTTTCCATGTGGATGATCAGCTTTCACCTCTGTAGTAGCTGTGAAATGCTAACAGAACACATTAGTGGGTGAGAAAGTTTTAAAAATAAGAATTCATCTTCACACATGAACTGAATGTAATTAGCTGAGCTAATTGTTATCCGTTCTGCAGAGGCAAAGACGCGCAAAATAAGTCAACTTTATTGCCGTATTTTGAGTGGTTTTTCTTCGCACTTTACTGTATGTGGCAGATTGCAGCGTGTGAATTTGCTGTTGCCATGGTGATGTCAAATTCCGAATACTTGTTCATTCATTCACTGTACTCATGTCGTATAAAAAGAATTTAAATAACGCTCACTTTCTTCTACTTTCATCAACATTTCTCCTATAAATCAGACCTTGAAAAACATTCAGAGAAGTATTGTGAAGCTAAACGTTGTGTGTGTTTGTGCTTGCCTGTCTGCATGTGTAATTAAAGACTGCACAGATGTGTGTATGCATGCGTGCGTGTGTGTGTGTGTGTGTGAAATCAGCTGTGGTATTATATCTTTAAAGCCAGAATGGTTTCATTTACCTTCTGGGCACTTTTCCATGACTGTCTGATGAGTGCGTCTGGCCCACGGTCTAAAAAGAAACCGTCACATTGTGTAAAGATCTGGTCGCCAGTTTTAAATAGCAAAAGAAATCCAGCATTTTTTTTTTTGGTGTGTGTGTGTGAAATTGCACATGTCTGCACTCATGTCAGATCTCAAGTCTTTTTTTCTCAGAAGCTGCAGTAATCTGGATTATAATGTAATGTAGACTTTAAAGACCCAATGAAGCAATCGCTGTCTGTCAAATGTATTTATTTCATTCCAACGCAAACCCTGGAAGCAATGCATTCTGGTCCAGAATGAATTATCTCAATAGCTCTTAATATAATCTTGTACTAAAAGTGGATCATCTTAAAAGCTTTTTAGATGGAAGTCTGAACGATGAAACTAAAACTTGATCTCTTATTTTTAGTCTGGTGCCGTTAACGAGTGCAAGTTATTTCTTGTCCCGTGCAGCGTGTGTGAACACAAAGTAATGGCATTACCTTCACCTAATTCATTTGCTGCGAGTGCTAATTAGCAAATGATAGGAAGCTAACAGGTCAGACTCATATAAACTGACCCGGTGGAGGATACATGTTGGTATTTTT
>JAVKLF010000028.1:6208251-6221491 GCA_034783495.1 Millerichthys robustus
ACACTAGCAATTAGCTCAATATCTCTATAATCGGTCATCTTGAATTAGGTTTACTCCAAAAGGTAATCAGTTATATATGTACATATAATTACTAACTAAGAGCTCTATTAAAATTATATTAAATCCGGGATTGAGATATTTGGTTGATGCTACAGATGAACTACACACACACTTTAGTGTGTGGTTGATGAAGAAAGACGTACAAAAGAGAAACTGCAGAGTCATTCATAACAAAGGTGCCATTTTGTTTCCAAGATATCACAGCTTGGATGAGTAGAAATTGCCTCCTTTAAAAAAAACAATAAAAAAAGAAATCCTTCAGTACAAATACAGTTTAATGACTGTATGTGTAATTAATATTTCACGTAAATATGCCAGTGAATGTGCTTTTCTTCCCCACTTTCCATTTTTGTGATGCTGTCAGTTGCAGTGTGTGGTAAAAAATAGGGTGATGACATTGCCATGACAACAGGAGGAAGTGACGTGAGGTTATTTCAGAAGTGAATCCTGATGACACGGATGAATCAGAGAAGCAAGACCAGGAAGTTTGACTCTCCTCCATCTTCTATTTTACCTTCTCATTAAGTGTTTCCACTCCGTGTCTCGTGGCTCAATCATTTAGACCTTCTACTGTCAAACAAAAACCACACATTTGTTTTGCTCTCCACTCCTGACTTGTTTTTTTTGTCTCTCTCTCTTTCACCTTATTTTGTTTGCTCCTCACTATTTCCCCTGTGTTCTGCTCAGGCTCGCCTCGTCCCATTCTGCTCTTCGTCATCTCCTTTCATTCATCATTTGGGTGTTGTCGCAAACGCTGTCCTCCGTTTTCGCACCCACAGACTCATCATAGCAACACAAGCGAATGTGCAGCTGCCTGCCTATCGAGGCAAGGAGAGAAGGAGGAGAAAATAAGGGAACGACAGAGACAAATATACGGAGGGTGCGTTGCAGAAACAGTCACATGCTTGATGGGAGATCGCAAAAAGGAAACACAAAGCTCGGGTGGCCAAATAGATAAGTAGGTCAGTCCTAGGCAGGGGTTGAATTAGCCTATAAATAAGTAATGAATTCAGCTCCACTACAAAAACACAAATCTTGTGAAGCCTGCTGCATTTTCCTATGACCTGTGTGTGTGATAATCTTGTCTGCTTGGGTTTCTAAAGTGCTCCGTTCAAAGTAAAGCATCTCCGTGATGAGCTTCTTTGTAGTAAAAGAGGCAACAGTGTTCAGATAAATAAAAAAAAGCTAAACCCAATAGAGCCAGAAATCAGTAGTTAATCTAAACACTGTGTTTGTTTACACAACCATTATTCTGCAATGTTGTGCAAAATGGAAATAAAAACAGAACGCAATGATTTGCAAATTTTATAAACCCAGATTTTATTATAGTACACGTATTGTACATTTTACTGTAGTATTGTAGTATTGTTGAAATATGCAAGGTTTTAATATGTGTATGTACTTTCTTGTATTGATGGTGCCTTTCCAATTGTGTAAGCTGGATATGGCATGGGCACTAATGCACCCCCATACTATCAGAGAGGCTGTCTTCTGAACTGCTAATGGTCCTCTCTCTCATTTTAAATGAGCTTTGGCCCAGAGAATGTTGCAATGTTTCCAAATGGTGGCTTCTTCTGCATGATAGATACATATATGGATTACAGTGAAATAAACAGTGTTTATACAGTAACTGGTGGAAGCATTCCTGAACTCATTCAGTAATGACCATACCAGAATCAGACCTGTACCACCTAAGGGTCTAAAGATCACAGGTGTCTATTATTCACTTTCATTCATGTTCTTTCGGCACAGAGATGTTTTGAACTGTAGTTGAGGGGATATTTAAAGGTATATTAACTGTCTGTTTTAGGAACATTATTCTGAAAGTGTTTCACTGTTTTAGACAGTTTTTAAAAGGCTGATAAACTCCTGGCCAGCTTTACATAAGATCTTCACATCTCACACGTCTCAACTTTTTCAGAATATGAATTATGGTAAAATAAGAATGGGACGGCTTGACGTTTAGAGTGAATAGCAGGCAGACAAAACATTGTAACAATCATATCACTCAGTGAGTTAAGAGGCATGGAAATGAAGAAAAAGTTCAGATAAGAGCACATATATAAAGCTTTCTTTTAAAGGAGGAATATAATGTAAATAAGAAGATATTTGCAGTGTAATCTCTAGATAACGAGAGCATTCCATGAAAAGCGTCAAACAGAAAAATATGCCAAGGCATTCAGAAACACAAAATGCTACTTCATAAATATTTCCCTCCAATAACTTTGTGTTTAAATCAAACACTCTGTTTTCTTAGTGGTGACAGTATTTTACATCTAGTATGGAGGTTTTGTTCAATGTGCTTCAGGCACTTTTGGTTCATTTGAGAAGTCGTTTGCTCTCAGTTCACCCGAACAGAACTTTCTCTGTAGCAAAATATGATTATATGTTGTAAGGTTGATGAAAATAAGCTTCAAAAATTTAAAGCTGCAGTGCTGTTTATGTATCCAAACACACCCACTGACTCCTCAGATCACTCCAGTGGTCCAAAGTGCACATATTTCTTAGTCACAAAAGAGTGGGAAGCGAATAATGTGACTCTCGGTCATATTTACATAAAATACAATTAAAATGCACCTCTGCTGTGTTTATGTTGGTCTTCTGTTATTTAAATGGCTTTCAATAAAGAGGTATTTCATATTCAGAACTTGATGTTAACAGAATGGAATACATGGAGCACATTTAATGACATCACTGCAACCCTGATGCAACTGAAAAAAGACATATTTATTTGTTGTTGTTTTTTTCCATGAATTTTATTTCCTACTTAGGCCAGAGTGAAGCGAGTCAGTATTTCAGTTCTTCCATTGTCGAGTTGTTTGTGGGCAAAATGTGAGGCAGACTTTATTCTGTGGTTCTTTTATGGCCCTCAACTGAACTGCTTAATGTGGGTCAACATCATAATGATTTCTGCAGCAAGTCAGCCAACCTAAACTGGAGAAACGGTCGTTCCATTTCAAGATTTTTCCATTTGGGAACAAAAAAATAACAACTGTTGCCGTGTGAAATATCAGAACATTTTCTGTTTAAATTATGAAAAATAAGAGTGTTTGATATTTCTAATTTAATCATTACATACTTAGTTTGTCTTTTTTAGGATAATTTGCCATCTTTCTTGGATTTTTGTTGAGATTATGTGTCTTTTTCTAAGGAACATCAGCAGAGTCAAACCCTATCTGGGGCTTCTTTCCGACACTTCCTGTCATCGTCAGCATTTACCAACTGATTATATTTTCTCCTGCCCCCATTAGGATGTTCCAACTCCAGCTGTCGTTACTTTGTGAGCAGAAACTTTACTTTCCCTCCTGGTTCATGCTTCAATTCCCCTAATCTTACTTTGCAAAAGTTCACTTATTTTGTTAAACACATTTTCGCGATCAGAGATGTCTCCAGGGATCTGACATGAGAAATGTGCTCCTCATGCAAAACTTGTGAACGGATGCCATCTACCACCTGTGTTTTCATCTGCCGAAGTGACTGAAAATAGGTCAATGATGTTCATGAAAGGACTGTTTGGGATTAAAAAGTCTGAAAAATTGCATGTTTTGGTTCCATATTGATGCTCAGGTTTGTTTTTTTCAAACCTTGTCTAATCCAAAGTATTCATTTGTATATCTATTTCCTTTGTGTTTAGCAGAAGAGTTACCCTTATATTTTACCATAATTGTGTTTTTCAACATTCTGCAGATGTCCAACTTTATGTCCAGCCTTATGTAGGTCAGCCATGTGACACGAGCTTCTGTTTTAGCAAATTCAGCCAAGGGCTTTGTTTACATTGAGCTCCTACCCACATTTCAGAATTTCAGGTGAATATATCTTCTAGAGTAAACTCTTTCAAACTGCACCATTTGATATAGTTCCGGAAAAGTCCAGTTATTGTTATCCGTGTTCTGTTTATACTTTGTGCTCCTCCAATAAGTAACATCTTGTATCTCTCCCTCCGATGATAACCAGGAAACAGTCATGTGGCTTTAAATACCCAGACTAATGTACAGCAGAACTGTGCCACTGGGTCCTGAATAAGTGATCTGAATCCCAAGGAAATCAAATGACCTCACCCTGCGACGGAACACCGGCGCCGTATCTCTGGTTACCGTTGTCTTAGCAACAACGGCAAAGACCATGTGTCCATGCATTGACGATGAAAAGCTTGCTTTGGACAGTTAATCCCCACTCATTAGCAGAGTTTGTGTTCTATTTTTGTTTCTCAAGCCTCTGTATTGTATTTATTATCTCCATCGTTGTTTTCACTGACAGGACTCCTTACCGGCCATCTTTTTCTAATAAAGGTTTATTAAAGACTGCTTGGAGAACTCCCAATAAATAAGCGAAATAACAATATAATCTCATTCTCTGTGATCTTTTTCATCTTTTTTCCCCCCAAAGTCCTACCCCTGAGCAGAGCAGGCAAACTCTTGCTTGTTAATAAACTAAAATCCCTCGATTACTTTCGCCTTTTAGAGATCAACTTGTTTCTGTCCTAATGAGAGTGAGACGAGAGAATTGATTCAGTTTCATCTCGGCAGAAGTGTCCTGTGTGGATGATGAAACCGAACATCTGATGAGGCAGTTATTGCCTCAACGACACAAAGGAAACATAAAAGAATAAATAAAGACAGAATGGATCTCTCCAACTCCAACAAGTTATTTGTTGCTAATGTTATTTCTTCATGGACTGGGCTGGTCCTGATAATTAGCTGTAGAAATATAAGTATTATCATGATGATTACATCTCCACACGAACCGGCCAACTTACTGAAACTTCTTTTTTGTTTGCAGTCTGTTCTTCTTCACAAGTAAACAATTCAACCACAGACAGTGGAAGCGGTTTATGTATTGTACGAACAAATGAACATTTACATGGTTAAATCATATGAGGCGTCAACACTAAAATTCTGCGTCGACTACTTTTTATGATAAACATAATCGATTATGTCAACTAATCATTGCAACTGTTGTACGGTATGAGTGGTTTACATCATGTTATTATATATTTACATTGCATTCTGGGTCTGGGAAACAATCCAATTACTGCAAACCAAATTACACTAACGTTGGCCCACTGTTCATGATTTAGGAGGAACATTTTATTTTGTGGCTTATTTTGTTTCAGTTTTAGAACATACTCCTGATGGGATTGTAAAAGTAAAAGTCTCTTCTTTACTAAATCATTTAGCAAGGAAACTATTTCATTCAAGACTGATGCAAACCTACAGGTTTTTTTCAAAATATAATAAAGAAAATCCATGCATAAACGCTATGTTCAATTGATCTTTCTCTCTTTCTCTCGCTCTCTTTCTCTCTCTGCTGCAGTGTATCCCTTCAGATCAGGTTTCCAGGGTCCTACAAGCTGCTGTGTGTCCTCTGACACAGCTGCCGTGTGGGGTCTCCTGTTGTTCCTCCTGCTCCAATTGTGCAGCACAGTTCAGCTAAAGGAAACGGAAAAAGGCTGATGAGCTGCGATATAAATTCATAAAGTCTGTGCAATGATATGTAATTCAAAGCAGCTCTTCAACTCTTTAGGTTTTTTTTTTTGTTTCTTTATTTTAAGACTATGACAGCAACTACATAAAGAAACAATTCAGGCAACAGTTCATAATTAAAAGCTCAGGTCAAGTAGGAAGATAATGAACTTTAGAAGAATTTGTATGAACAGAAGAGCACACAAATACCTGCAGAAAGCAGTATTTTCTGTACGGTGAGAACTATAGTATTTGCTGTGAACAGAAGTCAGAGCTACTCTGTGCTCCTGCTGCCTGACCTCCTTCTGCCTCTTTCAGCTCCAACTGTTGACCAAATATTGTGACTCACATTTGTTGTTCACCCAAACCCTTTTTGAAGCCTGTGACCTTCCTCACTTTCTTTTCAATTTTTCTCATCTCCTTCTTCCCTTTTCGCCTTTTCGCCTCTTTGTATCCAGTCTTCATATTCTTGTCATTTATGGACACAGTAAATTATAAAAAAGGTTTAAAAAGAAATACAACAACAGACAAAGACACACGGACGAGGACAATATGCTCCTAAAAAGACAAACTAAAATTCATTAGGGCTGTAATTTTCCACATGGAATTAATAACATCACAGCAGAAATTACTGTCTGGGGTAACAAAGAGGTCTTCAGCAGGTTTATTTCCAGCTGAATTACTTTCCAGAGATGTGATGATAGCTGAAACGTCTGAAAAAGCTGAATCTGATTATTATCACGCTGTCAAAGCAGGACTGACAGTTTGGGGAGATCGTCTTGTTTTAGTCATTTTTTTCATGTGCAGTAATGTGGGCGCTGCTGGATTGTTTTCACACCATTTAAAGCATATTTCTAATCTGCAAAATGGTTTTTGATGAACACTTGAAAATGTGAAGATGTAGCTGATCTTTTCTGTAAAATGATGTGGGTTGTTTTTTTTTTTTGTTTTTTTTTTGGGGGGGGGGGGGTTATAATAGGATTTTTCATTTTTAAAACTTTTATCATAGCCCCTTTTTAGCGTGACCCAGATCTTTAGCCTCACTGCTCTAAATGTACTATAACATAAAACTGAATCTGAGAAAACGTATTGTGTTCGCTCTAGAGCGTCTCCACTTTCATTCTCTGCAAGTCGTGGAAACGCAAAGCGAAATGTTTATCTATAAGGTGGGTTTAATAAGATGGGAGTTTGTCAGGAATGCCAATATGCACTTTGTCAGCCAAGATGTGATGAAAAAATATATCCTCTTTGATTTCTATGATCTTGTAAGCAATGAAAAAAAATAACCTGAATAGTTGGTCTAAAAAAACAACACTCTAGTATGGATGGGGATTTGCACATTTGTCCCTGGTGATACCTGACTGGGATGGTGGAATATTTAATGCAAAACTGACAGCGGAGTAAAATAATAATTGCATTACCGACTTGTAAATGTTTGAAATGGAAGTTGTCTCTACATGACAGCAATCCATATTAGTCTTAGCCATACTCAGACTAGACTTTAGCTCATCAACTGAGTCAGAATTTAACTGTTTCTCCAGACTGAGATTGTCCAGAGAGCTATGTGCAAATGACAAATAGCTTATTACTGGAAAAACTGGTGTGAGTTAAGTTTACTTAAAAAAATAATCCACTATATTAGAACCGCACTTTGGTCCTCATGAAAACTACTGATCCACACAAGGTAGTTGATTATACCAGAAAATGTCCTAAAAAGGTAACAAAAACCAGATACAACACACACGGAGAGAGAGAGAGAGAGAGAGAGAGAGAGAGAGAGAGAGAGAGAGAGAGAGAGGATTTCTGCTTGAAACCAGATCACCAGGCCTTCAGCAGCACATGGTCAGTCCATGTGACCTCTATATGAGAGTATTTGTATCTGTTTGTGTCTCTTGGGCTCTTCTGCATTTCTGCAAGCCGGGAGTATGCACGCAGCACACACACACAAACACACACATGCATTCAAAGGGGATAATCCCATGCACAGCCCTTCAAATGCAGCACATACACTGAAATATAAGAGATGATTGTAGCAAACTCTGGTCTGAAAGCGTGAACACGGGTACTGTTTGTTGGACAGCAACGCCCACGTGACACCGATAACATGACCACCGTTTGCTTTACAGTGAAGCCCCCCAGTCGGTTTTAGTCCTCTGCACAATAAAGAAGCACCCTGCAGGCTCACACCAACTTAAAATGCACCACCCAGTGAGTGAACTCTGCAACAATAGTCGATAATAAGCTCGGCGGCGCCTTGAAAACAAGCCAGGCAGTCACCTGCAAACACTGTTTGACAATCCAATTATTACACCCTGAAACGAGCCAAATGTTGTAATGTTTTGTCAACACTACCTGCCAGGTGGGATTGGAATTTTCACAGCTGCGTTTAACAGCATGAGGACAGAAACACTGTGACATATTGCTGAAATAAATTCAAATCGTGTACGTCTCAATCAAGCCTGAAAAGCAAACAGGAGGGGAACACAATGTAAAATCTATTTATTACCTACATGTTGGTGTAAGAGAAAGAAGGCACACCAACTTGTTTGTGACAGGAAAAAAAAAAGGATTTGAAACAAGTGATGACATTTTTATTGTATCTTATGTGTCATAAACCCACTGATTGGAAATAATGATAACAACTGCACTTTGTTAGTGTCTTTTTGACATTTTGATTGTCATATTTGTAATCTGGAACATGAACAGGATATGTCCGTCATTATCAATAAGTCTGTGCCGTCTCTAAACTTAAACTAACCTGTGAGGGCTGTGTGCTCAGAAGTGTAAGAAACTTTGAAAAATGAAAAATCTGACAAAGAATTTTGTTGAATAAATTGTCTCCAGGCTTTTAATATACCCACGTCTGTAAATTTGAGTTTTAAATGACAAAATCAGCCAACATTAATACACCAAACATTTTGCCCTAAATGTGTTTCATTAGTGACATTATTTTCCTCAAACATAGATCAAAATGTCTGCTATAGCTTGGAACCCCAAAACAGCATCTTTGTGCATAAAAGCAGGAATTTTTTTGGATTGTTGAGAAAAGATGTAAAAGAAAACGCTGGCTCACAGTGAAAAAACAAAAACTTGAGTCTCCAAGCTTTTAATGTGCAACTTTTGATATTCCCCCAACCAAAATGAAGCCGTTTTAAAACTGTATAAGGGAAAAGAAGCAAAGGGAGTTCATGTGAGGGTGCAGCTGTGCAGCTGAGTGTTATTGACAGTAATGTCTTTGTGAAGATCCTGTAAGCATTTCCAGAGGAAGAATAAGACAGAAAAGGGATCGGAGCTTGTCTGAGAACCTCAGGGTTTCCTTGTCCTCATAGCCCCCTTCTCCCCTTTACAGTATTCTCCAGCTTCCTATTATGAGTAATAGCACATTTACCTGGAGCTCCTCTTTCCAGAGAACATCCTGAGTGTGTAAAGGGCAACTAAAAGCTGACACGCACACTATATAGATAATGTAATTTGCTGCATATGTCTGTGGATTAGTGGCTCACCAGAGGGGTGTCGAAGGCAAGAACAAGGGAGGTAAAAGGATAGAGGAGACTAAATGAAGAATGACAGGATGGCAGGACAGCAGAGGACATGAAAGGCAGCTGCAGCTCTAGCTTTGTGTGTCCCGTCCGGTGAGATGTAATTGACTGAGACAGCTAACTTCCAGTAATTTAGCTGATGAAGCTTTTCGCTCTCGGGACTGCTGGCTGGACACAAACAAACTCACTAACAGGGCAGCAGAGGAGCAGAGAGAGGGGGATGCACTCTGTTTTGTTAACACGTCAACCCACAATCGTCGACTTCCCTCGCATTGGAACACACAAACACACACGGCAACAAAACGGAGTGGAGAGACAAAGTGCTGATAGTGCTGATCCTATTCCAGCACTGGTGAAGGCACATGCACGGCTGGTTGGAGCTGTGAAGTTAATGTGTCATGCCAGGCAGTAGACAGTCCTACTGGTGGTGCAGAGGAATGTTGTCTGATCCTGTTTGGTGCGTTGCAAAACCAGCCTCGGCCTGATCGCTTTCGCCCTGATTCAAGAGATCTTGCGCAGTCGATACAAACCCATCAGAGCCTCGCTCCTATTTGCTCCGTTCGTCTCAAGCCCACCAAATTCAAGCATCCACGGCTTTGTGCAACCAGATTAAAGACCAAAGCCTTCCTCTGAAGGCAACCACCTCTCCCCCACCCCCCCCCCCCCCCCCCCCCCCCCCCCTCCTCCTCCTCGTGAGGTGATCCAAATCCCTGCTTCATTCTGCTTCATGCTGCTGCTTTCTGCTGCATGCATATGGGCCATAATCAACAACAGCAGCTGCACGAAGCTGCAGAGCACCAGAGGGGCTGCAGAGGGAGATCTGAGAGATGCACGACTCAAAGGCTGCACCTGCCTCTGCAGCCTCCTGTGCAGCCACAGCCTTTAGATGATTAGGAGTCATGAAGGGGAAGGTGGGAAAAGAAAAGGAAAGCATCACAGGAGAAGAGAGCAAGATGGGGGATTATAAAAGCTCTATCATATCTGGCGCTGACTTTCCATTGAGGCTTCCCAAGCCATCTTTCTCAACAGATATTACACTGATATTTCATCATTGCGCACTACAGTAGATTAGATTTCTGTCCTTAAATCCCTCCTCATACTTCAGCATGAAGTGTCTGTGGTATTAGTTGGAAAGCAATAATCTGCCTCAGTGTGAAACCAGCATCAGATAGAGCTTTAAAACAAAGAAAAACGAGAAAAAGCAAGAACAAAATCAATTCAGGAGTGCGTGTGCTTTAACCTTGTTACTCCTGCACTCTTTGCTGCAGGTGTGCTTGAGTGTTTCAGTCATTAATCATTTAGATGTCATCTAGATTTTAAAAACTATGCAAGTTGTATCATATGTGACTACCATCACTATTTTCGTCCTTTTTTTAATGCATTCTCGTACTAACTGAGAAGTCTTTAACTGCTGGTGAAATGTTGTGACAGTCTGACAGTGAAAATAATGGGTCTAATAAAATGAATGTCAAAGCCTGGTTAGGAATCTACAAGAAAAAGACATTGTCCTAGATTAAACGGTGTCGCTGTTTAACGTAATAATTCTAAATAAAAATTACAAAGAAGTCCCGAGGCCAAATCTGTCACTCAAGCCTCATTGATCTCAAGTAATGAAATACTGGAAGAGGTCAGCACAAGGTCGCTGTGTCCGTAATTAAAATGAAAAATAGCTCAATGAAGTGGTAGGTGAAAGGCAGCTAAGGATGAGTCAACACAAAAATGCAGATTCCTTAAAAATCTTTTTGAGAATTTTCTTTAAAGCAGGACAATTTTCCAATATTATTCTGAGTGAGAGTTAAGTGCTGTGGCTGCTGTATAATGGATCCTGCTTCACCTTCTCAGTCAGCTTCACGCCCCGAACTTCACCTCTCGCCTTAATTAGCTAAAAAGGTGAAATCCAAATGACAAGCTCTTTAAAATATAAGTTGGACTACATTGTCAGGTTTCAATATGACGTGATTTATGTAAATAACACAGGATGTGAAAGTGAAGCTCACAAAGAAAAGGCTCTAAAAAGCAACAAAGATCGGATCATGCCTTCTGATTATTCTGTCACAAAGCTTGTTTTCTATCTAGATTAACTGGCTCGGCTCGGTTTCTTATCATATTTATTGTTTTAAATTTTTATTACTTGTATGATTTATGTTTCCATTTGCCAAAGCATAAAACCATGCGGCACGAAGTCCCGCATGCACAGCTTGAATATTGTCTTTCAGCCATTTTCCTACATTCATCACATTTTGAGGATGATTTTTTTTTCAGCCCACGATGTTTACAATCACAAGATGGAGGATTTACAACAGAGTGGCATCCATCTCATGAGAGTCATTAGCTCCAGTGATTACTCTGCATGGCTGCAGAGAGACTATGGGATCCTGTTAGATGAGCATCAAATGGTATTATCACTCAAACACAGTTTCTTCTCACATTTGCATATTTAGAATGTCTCATACGTGTTCTGTAATTAATGACACGTTAATGTCAAAACAGTGGTAGTGGAGAAGTCAACTAAGCTAATATTTTATATGATTTTTTTAAAATACTGTAATATTTTACATTGGTTCGCAGGGTTTTTGTTCAAAAGGTACAAATACATAACTAGACTGTTTCCTTTTTGATACTACAGTAGATTTCTAACAGTACAATTATTGAGCACTTTCTGAGAGCTTAATTCAGATCCATCCAGTGGTTCATGAGATATTTTTCTAACGCTACAGACAAACGTGGACATAAATATTATTGCTCAGCTTTGACCTTTGAAGGCGAGCAGCAACAACCGCTAATAGAACATTGAGGCGTGTTATCAGAGATGGTTGGACTGATCTGAGATCTAAAATCCCAACTCTGAAGAAGGGAGAGAACATTAGGGAAGCAATAGGCAGGAAACGTGTTGGCCTCCACTCATTACTCTGTCACCAGCAGCATCCAATCTGGGACTAGTTGGTGTGAATTATTTGCTCCAGCCCTGAACACTTGTGTTGGCTATGGTAGCTTTGGAGAGGAAAGAAAAAAGACTGGATTTGTATTAAACTAAGGATTAGGGCTAAAAAAAAAAAAAACGCCCCAGGATTGAGCAGCAGAGAGTGTATCAGTATCCACACACAACTGTCATTCTGTGTGTGGCCATGAATCCACCGCACGCACGCACACACACACACACGCCTGGATGATTGCTCATGTGAGCTTTATGTTCATGCTGGTATGTTCAATCTTACTGCAGCTACAGAGCATCATGTGTCACCCTCTGCTGTGCCCAAGGGGGCTCGCACAGGCCACGTCCTGCAGTGCTCCTGCATGTGTATGTGTGTGTGCCTTTATTGAGAAAGGATGCCATTTGTTTCTGTTTGGCCCAAAGAGGATGCCCTGTTGCCAAGGACCTTCTCTGTGTGGGGTGTGAAAAACAAAAAAAGCATGAAGGAGTTGGAGGGAGTTAAAATAATAAAGGATGATGCTGTTTGTCTTTGGGGCTTTGTTTCAGTTTAATTAAAGTTAAATTGCCTGTTTCAGCTGTTTGGGCTTGTAAATATTTATGTAAAGAAACAGTATTTTGCTAAATTGATTGGAATGTAAAGTTTTGTAACATAACATGTACAGAAATTGCTATAAAACTGTTGATTTGTCTTAGGATCTACAGGTAAAATAGTAATAATGTTGATAGCGTATCCAAAGAACTGCACTGAAAACTTTGTAAATTCACTTTGAATGGTTTAGAAAAACAAATCTGGGCCTTATAATGTGAAACTGTAGTAAAGTATGTTATTAAATGAGAATAACAAATAGGAAAGGGAAGGAAATACAGCCAAACACTGGAGAGAACACAATACAAGAGGAACGTGGAGGACAAAAGTACAAAGGAAAGTCAAACACAATAACACAGATATATACATTTTATCATATGGGCTGTAAATAGGTGGTATACACTTTGATCAAATGGTACTTATTCAAACTTAAAAAGGAAGGAAGGAACAATCACAAACATTCACAATCAGGTTAGGGCTCACCAATTCAATTGAATTACTGTTATCATACACCAAATCCTGAGACTGGGACCCTGACTGACCACCAACCACACCCTCTCACAAACGGACACGAGATCAAACACCACAGCTACACACACACACACACACACACACACACACACACACACACACACACACACACACACACACACACACACAC
>JAVKLF010000028.1:6227453-6247133 GCA_034783495.1 Millerichthys robustus
CTCATCGACACCAAACAAAAACACACGTATAGGCTCGCTCTCCACCACAATCACACTTTCACACACACATGAACACGGTGGCATATGCTTAGAAAAATTGTCAAACAGGCTCAGTTTTTCACAGCTTTGTTTGTCCATATTCCAGCACTGAAACTGTGACAATTAATTTGGGAGCAGTGTCCCTAAGCAGAAAGAGAAAAAAATATGATAATAACAATAAAAGAAAAAGAAATGCCACCACCATTTTTTTTTTTGGTTCATTCCAATAAAACAAATTCACTGGGAAATTTCTCAGCCTGCGAGTGGGAGGACGTGAAAGCAAAAGAATAAAGAGAGAGGAAATGAGAAGAGTAAGAGACAAAAGGAGAGAATAGATGGTGTTTAAAAGGAAGATGACACATGAAATTGTTACCAGGCCTCAGCAGGCTCTCCTGAGATGGGTCTGACTTTATATTTCGTGTGAAATGAAGTCACACTGAAGCAAAAGCACACACAAACCCTCTCAGAAGGAAGCCCCATTTGGCTGAAAACACAGAAGAAGGCTTTCTCTGGTGGTGATTAGAAGGGAAATACTCTTCTGTTTTGATTTTCACAAAGATGTTTCCAAAAAATACCGACACGTGTGTGTGTGTGTGTGTGTGAATTATGTCATAGATTTAAAATTCATAGAAATAACCAGACCATTCTATTATTTGCTTTCTTAATGCTTTTATACATTCAACATGACATTTCTATTCAAAGTTTAATCTCTGTTGTGTCAACATGGGTGGTCCAAACAGCTGTGGAAATAAAAATGTGTTATTTACCCACAGTGGAAATTTCAAATGTGGCATTCTACATTTTTGAGTATTAGTGTATTTGCCCGTTTCTGTTTGTTTGTCTGCCACTGGACACGTTTTACTGACACTCAGCACGGAATCATCAAAACAACTCATTAACTTTTGGAGTGAATTCAATTCCATATAGGCCTCCACAGTTACTCTGCCCTAGAAAACACAAAAATGAATATAACTGTAAATTTTGCAAAGTTTGAGCTAGGATTTTGTGTTGTAGCTGAGAGTTACCCTAACTTATACTCTGAGAGCATGATGAATAGACATAATGAAATTTTGCCAATAACTGTGAGAGTCAACACTGTCTGTCTAACTTTTTTTTAATTATATTTTATTAACTTCACCCTTGTACTTTTTGATAGGACTTCATCTGTTCATTTTTCATTGTACAGTCCTTTGGTTCGGTTCTTGTTACAGTAGGTTTGCTTTAGAAATGAAATTGTGTTGACAACTCAAAGAATGATGCAGTCGTGCATGTCCAGTGCGTGTGTTTGGACACCAGACACTAAGCATGACAGATTAGGAAGTGGGTCTGTCGATGCATGAACCTGCCACAACTTTGCTCTATTTTAGCATACATGTTTCATATATTTGACTGGAATATTGTATTTTTTTGGAGCAAAAACTTAATGGCAACCGGACGTTTATTATTTGTCCTAGTTGCTATACATTGCCAAAATAAACTCCTGAGCTAAAAAAAAAAAAAGATTTGAAATATAATAACTCGTTTTCTGCCTGCAGTTACTATCTTGACAGTGTTGCCAGATAGTCCATAAACATCACATTTAGGATCTATATGAAGTACAATGAATTGTTATTAGAAAGCCTAAATATAAAATAGTGTTGGCATTTTTGTACCTCAAAATGTTTTTATTTACGTGAACACCCACATATCATAGTTTGATTCGGCTAGCCGATCACCCTTCTTTTAATTTTGGTAAAGCAGTTTGAGTTTAGCTTCATTTTCTTATTTGGCAACCCCACATCTTAAACTTCAGGCAACTTTTCTACGGATCCAAAAGCCTCACGGGACCGCGCCAAGCTTGTGTTTCCGCCGTGCAGAGAAGATCTGGTATAAATTAAGGTAACATTTAAACCGTTTATCGGAAATGAAAGGATTATAAAACATTGTAGTGTCACTCAGACTTTGTTCAGCTACCGTGCGATGCGACTTAATTTGAGAATGCATTGCGTCTAAACATGCTAACATTTTAGTTAGCATATCAAATTAGCACGATAAGGAGCATCTTCATACATTTTACCTGTGAAATGTCATAAAATAATATGAAGAACCAGTTTTTTTCATATATTAGAAACGACAAAGCCTGTGATTTGTTGTTTACGTTGAATATTTTAATTTTGACAGACATTATTTGTAGCTAAAGTAACATTATGTTACATAAGCAATTTGACCAACAATTAAACAGATCAAATTCAGACAGTTGTTTTTATTTCACTTTGGATTTACTCTAATCTAAGTTTCACGAGGTGTTGTTTTAATACATGTATTTAAGCTACCTTTTATGTAACCAACTAACATTGCAAATGTTGATGAATTAGCTTAGTATCGTCATAAATATTATTATATTCAGGAATATATTTCTTTTTATCGATTCAATCTAATACATATGGGCATGGCCATTCTAATCTTAACTCTCCCTTAGATCAAAATGACCTTCCTGCTGGGTCATTTTAACCCAAACGGGATGGTTGAACCTCACTCTAACAGTTTAATTTTTGTACATGTTACTTGACAGGTATGGCAGACCAAGAAGGGTTTAAATTCAGTTCAAAAAGAGGTGCTGCTAAATTTCAGTCCCTTAAAACTGGTTGTGAGTCGAGCACAAACCTTTGTCAACCTGAAGTCCACCTGGCAGGTGATGCAGCTGTCTACGGGAGCCCTGTGGGTCAAAGGTAATGTTTCGAATTTCCTGGTGGTTGTTACCACAATGGTTTGTATTTGTTTAGCCTTGTTTTGTTCTACCCTCTTCATAGTTGACAGAAACTGTTCATCCTATGTCTTCAACAGTAACCATTCCATTTAAAAACAGTTTTCTGTATGTAAAGATTGAATAAAGGTAGTATTTTCTTTTCTTTTGCCCGTTTGTCAATTCAGTTCAATAGTTATAATAGTTGGCTTTTTGAGTGATAGGCCTGATCTTACCAATATTTAAGCTCACAGTGGAAAACAGCAGGATGTGGTGCAGTTTTAAAAATACAGACTTTTCACTCTTGCATGGTAAGAGAAACATTTTACTGTTTCTCTACAGTGGAGCATGAACCTCAAAGGTTAGATATAGAAAACTGACATTAACTTGTTTTGTATCATTATGCGGTTATGGTTAAGATCTTTAAAAAGCAGATAAGTAGCTTTGTGGGGAGTGAGCTGAGTCTAAATTGGTCACACATGTTGTTGTTTAGTGATTAGCATATTCACTGTTTTTCATGCTGAGCAACCTGGTGGCACATTTTGTTGTGAGACTCATCATGTGTTGGGTTGAATCTCATCTAAACCTTAGCATCATTTGTCATTCTTTTTAACCAGTTTTTATTTATTTATTCCATTAAAGCTACTGTCAAAACAAAACTTAACTAAAACAAAAATGTCTGAAAAATCCTCCAAGTCTTTTTTTCATATCTGTGGTATTGTAGAAAATGCATGTTTCCACGTTTTTATTTATGTAAATCTAGACTTTTGCTGTTCTAATTGTCTCCATTTGATTCCTTTTAGCAGTGATGCTGATGCTGCTGGAGTCTATAATTGTGCACAAGACGCTTTACTTTGTGAAGGCGGTGACATACCTGAAAGGGAGACTTCTTCCATCCTTAACCACAGAGATGCACTTGACTTTGGAGATGTGCGGTTGGAATATGAGGTGAAGAAGAACTAACACCAGGGTTTCTTAGAACCAAGGCTGTGCCCTATTTAAGGCCATGTATATAATGTGTTTCCTTATTCTTTCGTCTTTGTTTTATATGACAGCAGCAGCGGTTAAACTCTGTACATCATTAGGAATAAAAGCTTACTAAACAAACGATGGCGATTGTATTTCTAAAACTGTGCTAGAAAGTTTTACATCAAAGAGAAAACGTTACAGTTCTGAGCACAGCATTGCTTAGATTTACTATGAATAACAGAGCAAACTGTCCATTAACACTTTAGTTAAGATGGACATACTCAGTCTTCTGTTATGTTGTCTTGACATAAGATTTAAACTTAGAGAAAGAAATAAAGTTAATAAAAGAAGTAAGCCATAGTCCTCATTTTTACTTCAGTGACTTTTTTTGCCCCCTCAGGAAGAAGACTTTGATGATGATGCAGCAGTCCTCTCTCTTCGGGGTATGTCACCTCCTGAAAGCACGCTCTCAGATGAAGAGCTCTCAGTGGACCAGATCAAGGACTTCAACAATGCAGATGAAAGCGTCAAGACTGAAGGTGCAGGGTGCAGTACTGGCTGCGTAGGAACCATCAAAATGTTCAGGGTGTCTCTGAACTATCTATCAGAAATCTCCAGCTAGTCTTTAATATGTCTATCTTTCTAGGTTGTTGGTTTTTTTTTACTACTATAATTTGTAGTTTTAACTCTTTGTTTAGATTAAGTAGACCAAAGAATCTGTCACCTCAAGAACAGGCCTTCATGTAGTTAGTAAACTGTAGGCTTGGGCGGTATGACAGTATTTTGAAATACTGCTGTCTTAAAATATGGTGACATTGTTAAAAAATCATGATTACATTTGTCATTTTTATTATTATTAAGTAAATAAAAATACTGCATACTACGCTTTTCTTTTCTCAACCGTCTGTATGTTTTGATTGCTTTTTGTTCTTTTTTTTTTTCATGAAAGTTTTGTGTATCTTACAGTTTGGCAAACTGACTGGCACAAGAATCACATGTCAGCTTTAAGCAATGAGAAGTTTGACAGCCTCCTGAGAATGTCTCCAGATTTTTCTGGCTGTAAAAGCCATATGGCAACTTTTGTCTTGATAAGAGGTAAGCGTCCTGCACACCTTGTGTTTGCCATTCAAAGTATGTTTTACTAAAGAGTTTCATTTCCCCACAGAAGTGCTGAATACAGCAGGTCGTCCATGTAAGCATTACAAAGTGGTGGCGGTGGGAGCTGGCCATTCAAGCTGCAGCAAGTGGCTTTGCTACAATGGGATGATGGTTCATGACTGCCATGCCATCATCATCGCTAGAAGGGCTCTCCTGAGGTACAAAATGCTCCTTTAGTGAATGAATAACCACCTCACACGAATCTCAAGAATGCTCACAGTGGAGTGTTGAACTAGTGGAGAGGAAAATGGCAAGCTTACTCTACAGTTTTACAGCCAACTTTACCAGATCATAACACAACCTTCTAATAAAATGTATAAATGCTTCTTTTATTTAATATTCAGCCTAGACCTTTGAATAACAGACTGGCACTTGCTTCATCTTTGATAAATGTTTGGTTTACTGAAAGAACTGTGGAGAATAAGTTACTTCTTTATTTTTCTGGCTTGTGTTCAGGTTTCTGTACAAACAGCTTTTGCTGTTTTTTGAAGCTGATCCAAAGGCCAAGGAGAACTGTATTTTTGAGAATAGTGCAGACAGCCACCAACTGCAGCTCAAACCCAAAATTAGCCTCCATCTCTACACCAATCAGTGCCCCGAGGGAGCAGCCAAGGATTTCTACTTTAAGTACATCTGTTTATCAGTCACTTCCTTGAATTTAATACTATATTCCCAGAGCTATGTTTTGCATGAAAAGCCAATAATGTGATTTAGATTTTAAAATATAATCAGAGTTTTTGACTTCTGAATATCTAGTTTATTTTTCTGTAATCTTTTATCAGTTTTGCTCTGTGTTAGAAATGTTTTTTAAATGAATAAAATCTGATGGAATATCATTCATAGGAATTTAACAGAGAAAAGTTGGACCACGATGAAGTTGCAGTATCACGCCAAGGGCTTGCTTGTTCCCGTGGCTTATCTTGAGCCAAGTTTGTGGGGTGCCAGAGTGTGCTGCATGTCCGGCAGTGACAAGTTGTGCCGCTGGACTGTTACTGGAGTTCAGGGTGCACTTCTGAGTCACTTTATTCAGCCTCTTTACATCACCAGCACAGTGCTAGGTAAAAATAACAAAACAAACTAAAGCAGTCATTTCATATATCATGCACATTTGAAACATAAAATTTGTAAACGTAAAATTTGTAGCTATAGTTGTAGCCCCTTTTTTATTTTACTTACTTCTTGGGATCAGTGAAATTTGGTAACATTTAAGGTGTTTTTAAAGATTAAGTTTGATAACAACCAACAGGAGGTCCGATGACTCAACCATTTAAGGTCTTGGACACTATTCATGGTTTCTTCAAGGTCTTAAAGTCATAAATTTAATAAGTTCAATTTTAAGACTTAACACATCACAGACAAAATGTCTTTGAATGAAATTTTAAAGCAATCAGTCTGACATTTAAATCATAATGGTCTTTAAAAGTCCTAAATTTAACAGAGTGAAGTTTACAGATACCCTGCCTAATGTGTGCCACAATTCGAAAGGTTTTTTATTTTCCAATATTTTATATTCATATTAGTTTTACGCCAATTTCATGTAATTTAGGAGGCCAGAAGATTTGGAATGAGGAAGTGTCTGACATCACCAACAAGCGACTGGGGGATGGTTGGGAGGAAATTCTGCCTCCATTCTATGAGAAACACAACATCATCTTTCTCAGCGATGACTACATTGGACCTGCTGTGACGTTTCCACCACATGACAACTTCAGCATTAACTGGTGTCTTGGAGACAAGGACATTGAAGTTCTGGACAGTCGCACGGGCATTGTCATTGAGGGGTAAGCTGCTCAGCACATTTGTCTTTTTTTCTCAGAAACAATAATTTGGGAAAAACAATAATAAATATCCCCATTAAAAATAAATGGCAGGTCCTGTTCTGTGTTTTTGCTGAGAGTACTTCACTGTTCTGCAGTTTCTTCTAGTGATGGACTTTTGGCAGAGTTTTGAGCAGCTGGTTTGCATGACAGCCCCTGCATGGCCTGGGGCTGCTGCCATCTTTTGGCTTTGGAGCAGCAAACAGTTGATGTCCACTAGCTAGAGCGCAGGACAAACATATTGCATTGCTTGTAGTGTTACTATTTGTTTTTGCTTTTCTCTTGCAACTTAAACCATATATTTTGCATGACGTGGTTTAAAATTTTTACTGCAATTCCATCCATAATTCCCAGCTTGTTTAACTATGGTCTTCAGTGACGAAGCAGTTAATTGTATCTGCGTCTGGATTTAATGCGTTACTTTTAAAAAACATCTGTTTATGTCAGCCTTTATTTCTGCTGTCACTTGATAGTTTTTCCAAACATTATCTGTGTAGACAACACTGCTCAGGTCCTGAGCTTTCACTCCAGGGTTTCTCAGCACAAACGTGTAAGTGGCAGTTTTAAGTGTTGCCTGCTGGAAACCTTCCTTTCATCTATTCAGCCAGTTCACAGTCACATATTGCTTCAGCAGTGTCAATGTACTGAATGGCCAAATAGATTTTTAGATTTGGCAGACAAACTCTAAAGCAAGAACTGAATGCTTTCTTTTTAAGGGAATATCAAACAACCAAAAATCCTCTTTATTTAGTTTGTTCATTTTAAACTGCATTTGACAATATCGGGTTTTTTATTTGAGTTAGTTTTCCAAGGTGATTGCCTTTTATATAGGGCTGTTCACAATTGAAGGCTTATATTGTATGTCAGACCATATGTTGTTAACAAATAACATTCAATAATTAGAAACATTGCCAGTTTCAAATTTACAGCAAAAGGATTCTGCTTTTTTCTATGTTCTTAATTGTTGTGTTCCAAGAAATGTACAAATTAAATGGAAGACAGGTTGCTATGTAAAAAGAAACATTAATAGAAAGAATATTTGTTATAGTGTAATTTATTGTTTCCCAGCTCTCCATATGTGAGTGGTCCCAGC
This sequence comes from Millerichthys robustus, assembly GCA_034783495.1. Classification (NCBI taxonomy): domain Eukaryota; kingdom Metazoa; phylum Chordata; class Actinopteri; order Cyprinodontiformes; family Rivulidae; genus Millerichthys; species Millerichthys robustus. The sequence continues at coordinate 6,235,252 of JAVKLF010000028.1, forward strand.
TTCTCAAGCAGGCTTTGCAAGAGAGCCCTCTACAGTTACTTCCAACAAGTTGCACAGCTGGGTGGGCACAACTACCTGCTGGAGCTTCCCACCTACCACAGTGTCAAGGTGTGTGGATGGTCAGTGCTCAGATGTGTAACACCAATAATTAGGGCTTATCTGTTTATTTAGCTTCATGTGTGAAATCAAAGTGTTCAGCGGAAATGTTCAGAGAACTAACAAATGAACTGTCACATGTTGATCCTATCTGAAGTGCCAGATTTAAAAAAGAACAAAGCAGCTTTTAAAATCACAAAGTATTACATTTACATTACAACAAACTTACTTTGTTTTTTTGCAGATGGAGGCCGTTGTGTACCAGACAGTTAAAGATCTGGTCAAAGAACATTTCCTGAGCTTCCAAGCCGGACCCTGGAACTCAAAGATGCTGGTGGATTGCTTCAGTGCTTAAACACTCACATAAGAAGTAGTTAACTTTATGTTCATTAAAGGTCATGTTAAGATTTTATAATTTTGTTCCTTACTGCGATTAGCATTGTTATGTTTAAGTGATTTCTGATTTATTTTTCATCTAACGATGAAGTTTTCAGTTTGTGTGGGTGTTTAAGAAAAATAAACAAGACCTGACTGTCGTGTCCGATGTTGAAGACTACTGTTTGAATGAGTTGTGGGTGGAAATGCTTTGCCTAAAACAGGGAATATGTTTTCTTTCTTAAGTAGAATGAAGCAGCACTGTGCCTCTGTAGTCTTGTAGCCTAAAGCTTGTACAAAAACAAAGCAGTTTATGTTAATATACCAAATTATGCAGCCACTCATGGACATAGGAAGGGCATTAGGAATAGGTATTTGTTTCAGTTTTATTAAAGTTTTTTTATGCATATTACTGTATATGAAATTAAACATGTTAAGATCTAATATACAGTATATTCTATTTTCCTTATTGTTCAGCTGTACTCAGAAAGTTCAGTGTGTTAAAGGATAGGATGTCAAATGAGTAGCTAAAGATCAACATAAGGTTTGTATTTCTGCATTAGAATTTTCTCTTCCTGTTTCAGATTTTTAGTTTATGTCAAATTATTGGTGTCAAATTGATCCTGTTTGGTCCTGTTTAATTTCTTGATATTAAACAAGTCAATTGCAGATGGTTTTTTTTCCCCTCACAAATAAAAACTGCCATTGCATATATTCAAAAGATTTTGTATTTTGACTTAGGATGGCAATATTTAGACAACTCTTTATATGCATGAAATCAAGCAGAAAGGTTCAGAGAAATGACTACAAATCATCAAATGTCGATCCCATCAAAGATGCCAGATTTAACAAAACAATTTGAAAATCCTAACTTAGAAAATGTGATGCATGAGATGATTTAAGAACCTAATCTTATTTGTTCAACCCTAAATACACAAGGGAACACAGCGACCTGTTGCCTTAAATTAGTAATTTTATTCTCTCTTTTTTATTTTTACACAGAATGTGTTGTACCACAGTTCATTGTCACCATTTTTCCACTCACCAGTTGCTTGGCAACCAACTCCTCCTTGGAACGGATGCAACTGCTCATGTATTTACAATTACAGGCTCTTTTACAATATTTAGCAAAAAAACCCAAAATACAAAAGAACTGCAGAAATCAACTAAGTTTGGTGTGATGCCATTGGATTTGGCTATACGCTGCATTGATTACAAATAGAGTTATGAAGGACAGTAAAATTAGGCTGCTGATTGAATATTTCAGCTTTATGTTGTGAGTACGTACATAGATGTAGAAGTCTAAGAGAATTATTGCTGTGCTTGGTCATTTAGCAAGTGATTTCTCCAGCCAGGTGTTGGGTTCATCCCCTTGTAGGAAGACCGAGTTCCTGAATCTGATGGGCCTCTCTGGGCTCGAGGAAAAACCAGGCTATTCACGAAAAGACCTGCAGGATAATGAAACATCTGTGAGCCATTTAGAGGTGTGAAAAACTAATCATTTTTATGCCGGTTAGAATTGCATGGTGGGGAGTTTGGGATCAGACTTAAGTTGAACTGTCAGAAAGAAAAGCAAGCCTTTCAAGATATAACAGTCATGCCCTTTTTTGTTGTGTTTAATCCAGCCTAATTACCAAGTGGTGTAATTATTTAATGTCATGTGGTGTCATTAATCAAAGCTGTGACCTTCGCTGTGTTTCTGGCTGCAGAGGGACCATGACGTCTGAATATGATCGTCATTTAATGGGACCCAAGCTAAATGTGAACTTTAAATTGCACCGTTAAGATCTTTTAGGGCATTACAATCAGGATATTTGTTGGGACTTTAACAATTGATGAATATACTAATATATTAGTATTAGTATAATATAATTTTGTTATCTAAGTCTTTTAAAATATCGTCTTAATTGATGTGCTCATTGTTGCATGCTATATTTAACAGTGTTTTCTTTCCTCACCCAGATCTGGTCTTCTGCAGGATGAGCCTCTCTGGCTGGAGTCAGAAGAAGCTGAAGTGCTGTCTGTGGAATTGGACTTGACAGATCGAACTGATGGTATTGCTGCTTTTGGAGGCTTTTCCCAGGGTTTTGGAAGGGCTCCCATCGATGCTGAATTGCTCCACTCTGAACAAGGATTTCCAACACAGGTAGCAGAAGTCATTTCTAGACTTGCATTCATGCAATTATTTTCATTGTTATAAAGTCACCGTTGTAGCGGAACTTGGATTCAGATTTTCAAAGCAAACTGATTCAGATGGACATGTGTTTGATGGAAGCAGTAATTCCAAAAAATGGCTTATGTGGTAAAGTAGTTATAGTTTGAGTTAGTACCAGAGTGTTCCTCAAGGCGTAAGCGTCCAACGCAAAGGTGGCTCCTCCACTGTTTCCTGACATTCTCCTTCATCAGACAGTGGAACAGGAAGACAAAAAGACCTGTAATAAAAGAAAAGTAAAAATAAGGCAACTTTTATTCATTCATATCTGTATGCCAGACCTATGAAGTTTATCGCAAAGCTGCCACTGTTCTCGTGTTCTCTTTGACTAAACATGCAGCTAAGTGCTTCCTCTATTAGCATAACTAAACAGACAGACCTGGTCCTTAGTTTGAGTAATGTCGCACAATTGCACAAAAATGTCCACTGTAGAAAAAGAATGAGTGCAGAGCAACCTTGCAAGGTGTTCAGTCCAGAGAACAGGTAGAGCAAAACTGTCCTCCCTGGTCCCCAGGTAAAGAAGCCAACAGTCCAAGTTAGTCCAAGTAAAAAGGTGAGACTGGCAACTCCCTTCAGGTCCTGAATAAGTCCTCTCCGGGTTCCTGCTGGGCTGTTGACTCTCATGTGGCGGATCTGAATCAGAACCACCACAAAAATCTAGAACAATATCCAAAAGAATAAATAAGGATGTTCAGTCACAGCAAAACAGTAAGAGGTTTAAATGAGTCAAGTTTCCAAAAATAGTAAATTGCCTTAAAAAAACAAGACTTTTTAGGTTAAGTTGAAAATGTTGTGCCACTGATTTGTTTTTTGGGGGACAAATGAAGTTGTCTGAAGCTGAATCTACTGTGTGCTGTACTCCATCAGCTATTGAACCTAGTCTCTCTCTACTGTTTGTACAATTAAAAAAAAAAATGCTATATGCCCAGTCAAAAACAAATATTGAGATAGCGGTTGTAAATTTTGTATGAACTTCGTTTAATTGGTTTAATGAAAATATTTACCCCAATGTTGAAGAGGAAGACTAGTGCAGCGTAGGCAACAACAGACACATAAAATGTCACATCGTCCTGAAGCCAGCAGCTGAGGGAGTAAAAGGATAGAAAACATGCAGGAAGAAACTGAAGAGAGTGTTACAGCGTGGACTTACTAAAACACACTTATTGTAGCTTCTTTTGTAAAATATGAGCTTAATGTTTTGTTACCTTGCTAAACAACTGTAAAAGTAAATAGGCAGCCAGTGTTAAGTCACTTATATATACTTATGGTAGTGTCCTATTGATCTTATGAAGTGGTTAGAACATTTTTGCATGCAGGTAACTTTATAACCATTTTACCACTACCAGTGTTAACTGAAACATCAGTTTAAATGTATATCAATACGTAACATGAATACAGCTGAGGGCTCACAAGTTGTCAGAGTTGTCCAATGTCTCTAAAGTGGATTGATTGTTTGTGTAGAGGTGACTGCCGTACGCCTCTTGGTTCACAATGTGCACCACAATGCAGATTACCAGAGGAATCCCTGTAGGAAGAGTTGAAACACGTTATAATTTTTATCATTTAAACTATATAATGCTAGTGTTTAAAACATTTTTTTGAACCACTAACTGAAAATAATGTCCTGCAAGGAAAAAACGGCTTACCCCACCCCAGAATGCAGAACTTGAGGATATATGATGGGACGTAGGCGTTAAATACTTTGATGAGGGCAAAATACATGTTAACAGCCTCTAACCCCATCCAGGTGAATGATGCCAGGAGGAAGTAGTGCAGCGTGGATGCCACAGCCACACAGAGGCCGTACACACCCAAGGAGGACAACCAAGAGTTGACCAGAAACACCAAGTTCAAGCCCAGCAGAGCCAGACAGAGGTTGATGAGGATCTGTGAGGGGTAGTCTCTACGAAGCTTTCTGAATCACACAAAAGAGGTGAGATTAGTAGAGGACGTAAAAGTGAATATTCATCCTGATAATTCCATCCTGCTTGCTTTGATAATTAAATGCAAACACAAATATTTGATGTTAAAGTGTGAATTAAAGGTCTAAATATGTTTTGTGGTAAAAAAAAAAAAAACAACACCTGGGTTTGTGGAAAGAAAAAAGGTCTTAGTCTTACTCAAATGCTGTGTAAGTGAGAACAGTGATTCCCAAAAACAGGGACGATACGCCACAACCAATATAGGTGATAATGGTCAGGATCTGCTCATGAACCTGGTCCACCTGAGTCCTGGAGACATCCTGGACACACACACACTGATTAGCCAGCAGGATTTATAGGGTTTCCTGCTAATAACTTTAAACTGTTATCATTTCATACAAAACCACACTCAATGATTTACTGGCTGTTGCACTAAAGGGTTGCAATCAGTTCTTTTTGTCAAATTTATAAAGTGCAGATGAAGTTTGCTTGCAAAGTCTGTGATGCTTTGAGATAAGTTTCACAATCCCCAGACTCTATCTCTACAGAAATTGTTGCCCACATTAAACAGGAGTGTGATGTAGAATATGGTCGAAAAACTCTGGCAAATGACCCAGAGAACGTTCAAGATGGTCTGAATAAATGCTTCGCTGCCAAAAAAAGATGTTAAGTTTGCCAATCGTAAATCTATTCTTAGCTATCGTTTTAACACTTTAGTTGTTGAACATTGCTTATATTTGTATAGAAATTGTATGGATAACAATATGACTTGTATTTGAGTCATACAAATATGAGCAAGCTGTGCTGGAAACTGGGTGTCATGGTCCTTTTTGGAAACTTAACAATAGCTCTAAAGACTAATTACTTAAACACGGTCAAGGTGCAAAAGAATCACTCGCTATAGTAACAACAGCTGATAAAACACCTCGGTATAAAATTCACCACTAAAGAACTACAAGTAGGGCCCTAAAAATCTGTTTAATTTTTTTCACTAATTCGGTTTTTTCTGTTTTCGGGGGTGTGGGTTATTCCACTTTTTCATTCCACCATATTTATTAACCAAACAATTGTGAGCTAATTGCTAAATCCAACAATTGGGTGTTAAATTTTGCAGGACACTTTATATACTTGGGAGGGTGGCTTATACATGAATTGAGCTTCTCCTTTTAATCTGCAGCTTTTTTAATTAATACAACTACTTGAGAAACCACTACTGGCGTCACTAAAACTTGAATCGTAGGTTAGGCTTCAACGTTTTCCAGTAAACAAGAAATGATTTGTACCATCAGGACTCCAAAGTGTGTGAGATGGTCACATAGGCAGGTTGTGTAGTTGGAGCTGCTGTTGTACTTTCTGCAGCCGTAATCATCCCAACCTCCACGTCCATCTGGATGAGGTCATTGGTATTTATTATCACAGTTCTTTTCTGATTATTTTAAATTTGAGCAGTACATTAAACCAGGACCTACTGTTTTTAGTGAAGTTCCAGTACACACACTCCACATCCTTGTCGAGCTGAGGACCAAAAATATGCTGCCATTGTTCAAACGCGTTATATAATTAAGTCATGATACTGATTAGAGTGTTGCCAGCATTTGATTAAAGGACGACTCTTCTACCTTGTTAGGGTTAAGATGGTGGAGCGTGACTTTGACATCTTCAGGAAGGTCTTTGATTGCTGAGGTGGCGTTGATTACGCTGGCTGACACCACAAATGTGTTAAGAACCTGTCCCGGTTTTCTGCTCTGAGGGTGAGGATAATAAGTTAAATATTTCACAAATGTGCCTCAAGATCAGGTAATTTAGGGGTGGGTGAAACGTTTCTTAATGTAAAGTTGCAACAAGTGGTACTTCAAAGAGCTGTGGGTTGCCGTAGAACTGAAACTGGATTCTAACTAGGTTCTTGTCGTGTTGTGGGAAGCTCTGCTGAAGGACAGGCGGCAGGGAGATGAAAGCCACTGTGCCGATGAAGGGATACTGATTGATAAAAATCTGCAATGCACACAACAGTAACATCTTTTAAGTTTAGAATAAATGCACTAACAGTTGTAATTTTTAGGATTTGGTGCAGACCTTGCACATTTTGTTTAAAACAATGCTATGGTGTGTTTTCATGCAAAATAAAATCGAATCTTAGCCTGAGCTGTTCTGATTTAAAATGAACATGTTTTGTTGTGAATCAGCACTATTCAACTCAAACGGCGTTACAGATTGAGAAGTAGTTGTGCAACCTCAGGGTTTGTCCCAGTCAGATCAGACAACACTCCAAAGCTGAAGTTGTCAAACTCTCCAGGATTGACATCCACCACTGAGATAGCGAGCGCGTCAGCAACAAGGCTGCAGGAGCCCTCGTAGCCCACCATCTTGTCTCCCACCGCCTCTGTAATGTTCAGAATACTGGAGAGGAAAGAAGAGAGGACCTTAGTGCTCAGATGTGAGACGTTGTTCGGGTTTCACTGTGATTCCACATCCTTACGTGTTTGTGAAAGGTGCCAGGTTGCTGTCAGTTCCCAGTATGTCTGAAATGATGTTGATCACAGCCTGACCAAGGTCTGGCGTGACCACGCTGACATTAAGAATGTCCTTCAGTTTGTTAAGGATTGTGACCAACTCGTCATAGATGAGAGAAGAGTGGTTTTTCAGTAAATCCTTAATCATCTCCAACACATCAAATGAGGTTTCTGATGACAAATGACACGAGAGAAATTTCAAATCTCATCGACCTATTTTGATTTGACATGGACACATTGAAGTTAGCATCTTCTTCAAAATTACTTTATATATTTAGGTTGTCGTTCATCTGTGCCAGCTCTGTACGCAAAAATAATGTCTCTCATAACACACATTTCATTCTTTTCTTCTTCAGTATTACAACATATTGCAGCATGTTGAGCAGCACAAAATATTTGGGTGTTTTTTTATTTTTATTTTAATTATGCTGGTGTCTTGCTGCCAAGTGGAAACATGGAAATTAGCAAATCTCTACTGAACCGAATGAGCTGTTAGTAAAACAAATGGTGTAATTCATAATGAAGCTGAATGTAGAAAACATGCCTCGTTTTACTTACAAAACATTGAGGATATATAAATTTTAAAGTTTAAAGCTAAATGGTGAGTCTTATACTCCAAAGATTTAAACACAAATTCACAGACCAGGAGTGACTTTGACGTGGTTCAGATCAGGGATTATTTCCACCACTGGAGGGCAGTCTTCAAGGTCTGGGTCCATCCAGTGGGTCAGCGTGGACAGTTTACTATTAAACAGGTGGTAAACAAAAGTTCTAAACAGTTTTGTTTTATTTTAAATATGTGGTTCTACACAAAACAGATTAATATGTTTAGAATGGGTAATAAAGCAGACAAAGCCACGTCGTAAAGAAGAAAGCAGAAGGAAACAGATTGGTGATGTTAATGAGGCTTAATCTGGTGATTATTTAACTAACCAATTTATTAACTTTTATAGCACAGCTATTATGGAGTATTTTGACACAAAGTCAATACACAGACTCCTGAGCAAAGTTACAAAACCGTGCAAATATGTACAAATGGAAGTAATCAATACACAGAGCCCTAATTGTTGATGCAGTAAATTGATGTTGACAGTTTTGTAAATATTAGAATGAATATCAAATGTAGTTTGTGTGTGTTTTTATCTGACAATGTGCTGTAGCACATTAACTGAAAACGTCTAGATAGTTTGTGGCACAATTCAGTGCAGATAGGACTGATGTTTTCCAAACGGCATCAATCTTTTAAGAAAAAAGAAGTAGGACTTTGAATAACAAGACTTTACTCATTATTTTAAAACCTTTTAATTAACAAGTAGTTTGTTTTCTAAGGGGCATTTAGCACTCGGCCCTTGCTAATGGCTACAACTGTAGAACAAGTGTTATCTGTAAAAAAAAATGGCTTCATAAACTTAGATTTAAACTTTGTCAAACTGTCAGACGTCTCACCAGTGTCGCGTGGCAGAGCGGCGAGGGTTTTTAGGGCATGCAAGTGTCGCATTTTTTCTTCCCGAAGTGTCGGGCCACTGAAAAAGGCCTTTCAGTGTCTGCTGGGTGTCACTTTTACACTTGACTGTCACTGAGGCATTGAAAGAAGGATTGACATTTTTTAGAAAGGGAAGGATTGATATTCATAGTTTTCGGTTTTGCACCTGATTGGAACCTCAACCATACTCACCTATGTGGCATATCTGTACTTCCTCGGTTGCTATGGAGACTGACCCATTGATATAAGGCATAAATAGATATTTTTTTATTTGGTGTATCATTTCCTTTGTGTCCGACTGAAGCTTTAAGACCTGGACCTGGAAAATGAAGCTCTCCCTGCAGAAAGTAGCAGTGTTAATAATGGGCCAGACAAATCTTATAAATGTATGTATTAAGCAAGGCTGCAAAAATATATTGAAAACCTTTTGTAACTGCAATATCAATATTGCTACGGACTGCATTGAATTGCAGAAATAAATAAGATATTTGGCTCGTTAGAGGACCCCTTTACCTAAATTGATCACAGCAGATTTAAGTATTCAAAACAACAAACACATGGAAAGTGTTGTGTGCCAGGAAATAATAAATGGATATGCTTATGAAATATTACAAGTAAGACACCAAAAGATGTAAAAATTGAAATGGTCCTAAGGTTCACATGAACATTAATACATCATTAATAGTTAAAAGTATGAACATTTTGGGGACTAGACTCTTAATAAAAACATTTTTAGGACACATTATTCATACCTTGAAACTTTGTACGTAAATGACCTTAAAGCTCTGTATATGAACGCCTGGGAAAGAATAAAAAGGTTTTACAAAGGATTTTAGTTCAACACAAAACAAAATGGAGGGTTGGGGTTAGCAGCTGGTAATCAATCCAGTTTTTTATACATATCTTACACTTCTGTATAGATTTAACAAATGTACTCAATTTTGCTGTTGCTAACTTGTCACCTTGCACCTAATTAGTCTTTTAAAGAAAACTAAACTGCTTCAACAACTAACAATAAATGTGTTTTATTTAAGTTCGTAAGAGTCTTAAACAAAACTCGTGTCAACTTACTTTATTTGGCGTTGAGTGATTTGGCTTCAGGTCAGCATGACGTCTGGAAGTAAGATAATTGCTTATAGTCACTCCTAACATGAGTGTAAGTTGTAATATTTCTTGAAACAGATTTATAACAGAGTACCAACTTCTTCTTTACCCATACGTTTTATCTTTGGGGAGCAGCTGGAGGTCCAGCACCATCATCAAGTCATCAGGTAGACTGGTGTTTAGCTGTGAAGTGGATTTCAGCGTGACTAGATGTTTGTCTCACACTGTTTTTTTCTTCTTTTTTTATTACTAGAAAGCTTATACTCTTCTCTTGGTTTCATTTGATACTTAAAAATCTGAAAATGTGTTGGGGGGGGGTTTGCCCACATTTCAACTTGTGTGTTGGTGTGAGACATACCCAGATGGGAAGGATCTGTTGTGGGTCACAGTCTCCTGTTATGGACACGTTTCCTTTTACCTCAAAATACAGTTCTAGTGAAGAAACTAAGACAAATCAAACGTTTTTCTCAAGACATCTGTACAACCTAAAACTCAGACCAAGTGTTCAGACTGACCAGAGATATTTGCAGGACTTTGGGTGAAGATGGAGTCTGTGGCTATGCTGATAAAAGTTGTTAACCTGGTGGTTGACGTGCTCGGCGTGGTAGTGGAGGAGATTGTAGACGCTGTGGTTGTGACAGGGTGCAACTCTGTCATCAGAGTGGGAGGGTTGATGGTCGTGGTGGGGAAACTTTCTGTAAAACACGTTTCATATCAAACTATCTGCTTGATTTCTCAGACATAAACTTCTATTGAGACCTGCTTCTTACCAAGAGGTGTGATGCAGATGCTGCTGGGGTCAGGCAGCAGCCACAGGAGATTGTTGTAGTTGTAGGAGTTTGTAAGGTTTAAGTAGATCTCATTCTGGGCAGCTGCCACATCCAATTTGGGGATTATATTTATATGAACCAGGAGGCGAAAACTGCATGGTAACAAAAAAAGGGTTGGTTTTTTTTTTCTCATTACAGTACTGCCTTTCATACTTGTCTGCGCTTGATCATTACGTGAAACGTTTTTTTTTCCCTTCATTGGCTTAATTTGGAAGCTTTTTACTGAGAAAACTACGCTGATGTGAAGTGTTGCAGCTTTTTACATCCTGTTTTGTGGTGTTCTTTAATTTTACACATGGCTGGCCACACTTAGAATTACTCTTTGATGCCATTACTCCTACATTACCAATCAGTTTTTTTCTTTTGTTGTGAATTTTGTTAGAAATAAGTTATAAATTCTGTAGTCATTTGATCATCTGCTGGCTTAAGCAGAACGTGTGGAGCTGTTCATCATTTTATTTGACAACATTGTCTGTTTCTATAATAAACTAACTGTAGCAGACAAATTTACAGGTGCCAAAACCTTTCATACAAATGCAAATGCTATTCAAATATATTTTTTTATTTCATCTTTTCCCACCTCCCTCCAGCATTGTAAATTATGACTTTATAATGAACTGATACATGAAGAAACCTTTAGAAAAATGATAAATTTGTTACCTGTCTTTTTCAGGAGCCCATCGCATCTAAAAAAATGACAAATTATTTCCTTTTTTTATTGTCATTTTAAATGTTGCAATACAGTAAACTGTCACGGTGATTATTTTTGATTGGAGGTATTTAAGTAAACACAGATCCCTTTTCTCCTGTTTCTCATCAACATGCACTGGATGAGTATTTGTTTTGAGCAAGCAGCTGCCCGTTTAATCTGTTGTTCCAGCTGCAGTCTGCTCACCTCTCTGTCTTTAGATGAAGCTTTCATGTGGTTTTCAGTGCTGGATCTGCATGAGAGATCAGAGAAACTCAGTTTAAAGCTCATTAGTTGTCCCTCTATGCTATGAAACCAGGTTTAGTTGATCTAGTACAAGTGATTTTTTATAACAAATCATGCACAGAATTCAAACAGTGAACTCTTTTCCTACCTGCTTTCTTCAAACACAGACACTATGTGTAAATAGATGCTGGCACGTAGAACTTTTCTGAGCTATAGGAACAACAAACATTAGAGAAACGTTATTACGCTCACTGAGATTCTCCACAGGGGAGCAACAACAAAAAAAATACAACTTATTAGTTACCAAACTCATTTCAACTATTAGTTCATTTGTATGATTTCATTTTTCTAAAAATATTGTAACTTGTTATATGTGGGCATGCTCTGTTGTACACATCAGATCAGATTTGACCTCT
>JAVKLF010000028.1:6247233-6260067 GCA_034783495.1 Millerichthys robustus
TTCTTACTTTTATGTATTTATTTTCTTTAAGCTTAAAAAATACAAGTAGTCAGTCAGTAAAAATCTCCGGTCGGGTTTGACTTCAATCACATTTATTCATTTTACCCAGCTGTGTGCGATGTCTCTGGCAAAGTAGAGCTCGGTGTGGTTGCCGTCATAACGGAAAAGCGCAAACAGCAGTTTCACTTTATATATGGACCATTCTGCCAAAAAAAAAAAAAACACCATTACTTACAAATGCTTCAGGATTTAAGCGTTGGACATGCCTCTCAGCTAACGCCACTCCAAATTTTAGCTCGGTATCTGTCAAACTGATTAAAGTATAACCATTTTTCTGTCTGCTAAGGTTGAATCAGGTTGACCCAAAAGACATTTAGTCTGTATTATATTTTAGGCCTACAGGTATGGTATAACTCCAAGTCAACAGTGGAGCTGACACGGAGTTAAAAAAGCCGTAAAATCTTAATGACCCAAGTGTATCAGCCAGTGACCTCAATTTGACCAGCAGAGTAACAAAACTGCAAAACACGAGAGATAATGAATCAAAGCAAACTCACCACACCGCAGACTGGTATCAGGAAGTGGATTACAGTACGAGGTGTCCCAGTATTCCATCTCCCATTTAATCCAGTCCCCCTCTGTACATTTCAGCGACATCACTTCCTGTTTGCTGCGTTCTTTCCCCCATATCCGAAACAAAGATAGTTTGCCCATGAAGTTGCTATAGGGAATGACTTGAATATTGCCATTCGTGAGGGTGTGCCCTGCACCCAGAGTGAGCGATCCGTTGGGGGACAGTTTTCCGCGCAGAGGGTTGATAAAAGGTGGACTGGTTTTGTACACTAGGGGGGTACAAAGAAGAGATTTAACACAAATTAAAATGATGCATAATTGTTTTATACAGACAGCAAAAATGCTGTTAGCTGATAGTCAGTGTAAATTGAGATGCTCAGACACGTTGATGCAAAACCAACCTGTTGTGACGTTGACCACACTTCCATCGATGTACAGGGCAGGTTTATTTTGATGAGACCAGGTGAGACACACTGAATACCACTGAAACAGCTGGAGGTCAATCAATGGGGTAGTCCATTCAACACCAAATAACCAAACCACCAAGTGTCCCCATTTTCCTCCCAAACCAAGTTCAGCGTACTGAGCCTCTGGATGACGGTACATAAAAATTGTCCATGTTGAGTGACTCGGGACCTAGTAATGATTGTTGAAACCATGCAGTTACAGCCCCTGTTAACCATTGCAGAAGATCTGGAAGTAGTAGTTCCTTTTCAATACCTCAAACTTTATGTGAAAGCAGACAGTGAACTCTTGTAGGGCAGGAATGGAGACCTGAGGCTTCAGTCTCCAGTGGCTGCATTCAGAGGTGAAAGGAGCCACCTTTCCCCACAAACTGAGACAAGGCACTGACACAAGCAGAAATATTGGTAAAAGGTCATTATAGCAAGAAAATACATTTAAAGTAGCCTAATTCCTGTTTGCAGGAGATACAAAAGGTTTTTTTTTTTCTTTTTCAAAACGAACATTACCCAAAGAGAAATTTCTGCACTTAGAGAAGCAACCGTTTTAAAAACTTGGATGTTTTACAGTCAATTTTTTTTTATTAGTGCATCAAGATGTGATTGTAGACAGCAATTGGCTATTTCCCAAAACACATTCTTTTTTTTGTTTTGCCAGTTTTAACTAAATAGCAACCTAAATTACAATACAATTGTTTTTGCTATGTTTTACAGTGTATGCAACGTTGGCAAACTAAATAGAAATGATCCTCAAACAAAATCGGACGCCAAGTTGAATTAAACACCTGTGAGCCAGTTTCAGGTCCATTTTTCTGATTGCTCACATACAATTTGTGGATAATAAAATGTATTGTTAATTAAATTAAGTAGTTTGAACTTCTTAATAGAAAAATGCCTGGACATGTGGGGGTTAAAGAAGCTATGTGAACTCACGATTGAGAATCTCAAATGATTTGAAAGATGTTTTTGATTAAAGCTTAATAAACTACTTTTTATAGTAACACGGGAGTTTTGTCCTGTTTCAGTTTTATTTGTCATTTACAAAGTTAAATTCCATTAAACAGAAAAAAATGACAATGAAACTTGGAAAATCTGCACTTAAGTTATTTTAATTTCCAGTTACAAGGCTTCTGTTGTAAACTAGGAAATTATTCAAGTGTGTTTTAGTGCAAAGTAATTTCTCTCACCCTCTCTTACTACCAAAAGGCACAAAACAGAACTGCCAAAAGTAAACAGTCTTTTATTTATCCTTATGAACTTTCATGAGACTTTTTTTTTTACAGGAGTTTGTGTTTTGTTTGAGTTTGATAGTTCCTCTTTTGTAGAAACAAAGTTAACATTTTAAAAACAATGTAGAATAAATCACTATTCTCACAGCCCATCTTATTGCCTTCCCCTATTTTACTGCCTTTTTACTGACCGTGTGACATTTGTTTTAGATATTTGTGACATTTTTACAATCGACCCTGGAACTTTCTCACCCAGGCTGTGATCTTAGAAGTAATAAATTTAAATGGGAACAGTTCAAGTTTATGATGATATTAGAAAATGTCATGGTTTTTTTCTTTGTTTATGTTTTATTTATTTTACAACAGAAAATATGCAGTTGCATTTAATTTTGGTGACTTTTTTCATGCTTCCTACCTTCCTGAGTCGAAGCTGAGCTCATCAGCAAAGTCAGAGTCATAAAGACTTCCAATAATGTTTGAAAGAAAATCATCCCAAATCTGAAAAAGAATGTATATTTTTTCCAGTTATGCATTTTTTTATATATTCACTTTAAAAATTGAACTTGTATTGAGTTTAAGAAAAACTATAGCACAACGCATTATTGTGTAGCCCTTGTAATTGTTTATTTCTAATGTGTCCCATTTTATAAATAAATAAGCCCTTACCTTTTAAAGGAGGAAATAAAAACCTCGGAGACAAAGAATCTTGAAGGTAAATTGTGCTCCAGAGTGCAGAAGCAGCGACTTTAAAGTGGCGCCTGGCTGTGATTGCACAACTTTATGTGCAGAGAACGCGAGACGGGAGGAGCACATGCAAATATTGCATTTCGTTTTATGCATGCAATATATTTAGGCTAAAAGAAGTTTACTGCCACCAAAAGGCATAAAGTGTAATTAATTCTGCCAAACGGGGACAGTTTTCTGCAAACATTATCCGCACGCTTTGTGTTTTATCACCTGTTAAAGTTACACACAGACCTTTGGGAGCTCGTCTCTCTTTGCTCCTGCATCTATAGCTCTACATGTAACATGATGATAAAGTGATACATGTCAACTTGAAACCTGTTAAAACAATAAAGACAAACCTTTTGTCTGGTGTAGAAAGTTTATTTCATTTTACTGCAACACTTCAAACGATGTGGCAAACATTTTCAACGTCACAATTATTTTTGTCTTTCCATGGAAGGCAAACTGATTGCAAAAGTGCTTAAAGTTTTAAAGATCAAATACATTTTGGCAAAACCTGATTAAAAACAATGTTGATTCATTGATTCTGGATATTGCTTTTGAAATAAAGGAAGAAAAAAAAATAGATGTATAGGCACTGAAGAGATTATGACAGCAATAAAATTTAAAACATACTTTTTTGTTTAGCCTCTGCATCCATTTTGCATCATAAAAAACATTGGCCTTAAAAATATACAAACCGAGTTTTCATTTATTCGAACACTAAAGCGACTTGAAATAGACGCTGATCAAATCAGAATGAAATCGACGCAATCTGTTAATGATTTATTTCAGCAGCAAATATCCGACCAAATTTACTTCGGTTACCTGGGGAAAGTTGCTGTTCTTTGTTGCGTAGTTTTTTTTTCCATATATATATATTATTTACGTCTAACTTTTATGTGACTGAAGATACAGACCTCCAGAAGTTGCTTCGAGCATCATATTTAAGCAACAATGTTATTTCAGCACAAAAATGAAAATATTGAAATGTAGGCACGGCCCTTTTTGTTTAAAAAAAGACTGAAAAAAAGCTGGAAAGCTGTAATATTTGTTTGTTTTAGCGCTAATGAATCACTCCTTGTCGTCACAGTCAGAGCAGAGGATGTCTCTTCCTTTGGCCACAAATCGTTTGCTGGACAGACTGAGAGAGCATTTCTTACAGTTGAAGCAGTACTCGTGCCACGAGCTGCCCTCAAAGTTCACAACATTCACGCCTTTACCAAAACCTGGAAGAGGAGGAGAGCGGAGTTAGATAGAGCTGATGTACTCGTTTGCAGCTTTAAAGTCACAGTGGTGCTAAGACACAACTCATCTTCTCCTGGAAAATATTTTATATACTTGTAGTTTCAAGATTAGTGTTGTAAAACCCCGTAATTGTTTTCAGTGTCCAACTATTATTCATATTTCATAGCAAATACAACCCTTTGTGTTTTAAAGAAGGTACAGGTGGTTGCAGTTTGTATTTTCACCTCTAGATGTCACTAAACCAACAAGTTAGATTTGTTTATTCTTGGTTCTGTTCCGCAGGTCACCTTTTCGGCATTTCACCCACAAAATATAAGCTGCAGAGAGTCGGATGTCCAATCATTGCTTGTTCAAGTATATTTATACTCTATTACCAAGATGGCTTTTAACAACCTCAACCTGTATTTTACCGTTTTGTCTTTTCTCTTTGTTACAGCTGAGGCTGAATATGGTTTGGGGAATTATTTTTGAAGGTATTACAATTTTGGTAGATTCTCTCTAGTCTCCCCACATGTTTCATGACACACCCCAACTTTAGACACCACTTCTGTGCAGCATCTACTTGCCTGTTGTGTGGATTTGTATACAAGTTTACCTACATAGTTTTAAAATGTACTTTATTCTTCATTTGAATCATCCATTTTTGTGATGATACTCTATTTTTTATGACCAATTTTATTCAAATGCTGGATATGGGCACCAGTGACCCCCCCCCCGTGACCCTAAAAGGAAGAAGAGGTTTTAAGATAATGGATGGATGCATGGATAGATGGATGGATTGATAGTTCAGATGCCCCAGTTTCAGGAGGAGTCAGTTTCCAGCTTTTATTTCAAGCTAATCTCTTGCCAGTAGCCTCACAAACAGGAAAATAAGTGGTGGGGACTTTCACATTTAATGGTCCTGTAAGTTACAACTGTAATGTCCAGGAAAATTAGAAGTTTGTAATTCAAAGTAACCTGTGATGGGGTTCTGGCATCCGCTGCACTTCTTGGCCACAGAGTTCTTGTAACAGTCGACACAGAAGACCTGGTCCTGGTGGTTGGTGAAACTGGTCCCAGCCAGAGGCTTTGAACAGGAGCTGCACACAAAGCAGTGGCTGTGCCACGGCTGCTCCTGGTAGTTCACTCCTCCTGAAGTTATTGGCTTTAGACGGAAATGAGGGCTATCGTTATAAATCTAAGTGTAGATTTTGTATACAGGGGGAAAAAATGTGATTATACTTAAAAGTATGCAAAGTGTCTGAGCTGGTTCCCCTTTTGAAACCAAATACCTTTTTGCAGCTGACACAATGTTTGGCAAATTTCTCATCGTAGCACGGGTTACAGTAGACGTCACTTCCTTTGGTGAGGAAACTCTGAGATCCTATGGGTCTTTTACAGCCAGTACAAGTGAAACACTCATCGTGCCACGAGTTTCCTTTGTACACAATAGTCTCTGTGCCTGCAGTAGACAAGAAATGGATTAATGAAGACCGATGTTAAATGTTTAGTCGGTAGATTCAGCTATACACAGCATTCAACAGTTTTTTTCGAATGCTTTGATTCAGTGCAGTAAAACTGTAGTTTGTGGAGTTAGAATGTGCACAATAGAAAATCGCGATGGGTTTCTGAGTTAAACTTTTTCAAAATATCTTCAATTTGCCAAGACTAAAATATTTTATCCCCACAAGCTGATTATTGGGCCATACGTTTACTAGTTCCGTGTGTTTCAGCTGGGCCCTGCTGGTTGTACCTGCCAGAATGGATTTGTAGCAGCCGTGGCAGCGCGGAGCGTCCTCTCTCGAGCAACACTTCACACACATGATACGGTCATCCTTGGTGTTGAACGGCTCCTTGGCCAGAGGCTTGTAACATTTTGCACAACGAAAACACTCCTCATGCCAGGAGCGTCCTTTGTGGCTCAGCTCCTAATGGATGAGAGAAGTTTCCTTTCGAGGCAGGCTTTGAAGGAACGGACTGCGGAGGTTGCTGCATGCTGACAACTTCTTTTAACCCTAAATTCACGCTGAGAACGCACCTTGGTCTCCACAGCGATGGGTCGACGGCACTCAGCGCAGGTGTTGGCGCAGAACTTGGTGTGGCAACGAACACAGACCGGCTTTCCCTCGCTGCGAACGAACCTCTTCCCTCCGAGATCCTCCCGGCAATAAAAGCACTGCGAGCTGTCGGCCATCGTCACATCAAAAAAGACTCACACCTGCAGCTAAAAGGGGACAAAACAAGAAGGTACGTTCAAATGAGTTTGTTTTAAAAAAAAAAAAAGACTTCTCTCTTATAAATTCTTTTTGGTCATTTGTAAATAATAATTTAGTTTGAGCAGCTGATTTTTTTGCCTTGTGTGAATTCTAGTTGTATGTGCTGTATGTCCGCTATCGGAAATAAGATGAGGTCACCTTAAAGTTTTGATCACATTGTCAGAGTTCTTTAAGGTTCTTTAATCTGAACCTTTAAAAAAGGAGGGAAAAAAAGGCTACCCAAAGCCATCACATTGGGGCGCTGTTGACACATTTTGAAAATGGTAATGACTCCAAAATATCAAGATATTTGTTGTAACCATACTAAGCCCAATTTCTAATTATAAGTAAAATGTTCAGAGGATGTCCTCCATGTAGTTTTCTTCATTCCATGATTTTGTTTTTCAATAAGAGTTTAAAAAAAAACATTTAAAACCAAAATCACCTTGTTTAGCACCATAATTCTGATCACAAAGTTGTGATTGCAGGGTTAAGACTTGAGATTATAAAAAAAAAAAACATATTGTGGTAAAAATAACAGCTAAGAGAAAAAAATAATATTGTGGAGGAAGAGATGGTGGCAGCTTGTTTACGCACTAATTTCCCACATTAAGGTCACGTTGGTCGGCTCGAAGGAATTCTCCAAAACGGCTGCAGGACAGCTGTGTTTGAGTTGACACAGTGAGGTGAACACATGAAGGAATGACTGGTATGATGAGCGTGGTGAGATCTGGAATGGTCATAGTTTTTGTTAGGGTTTGTACGCACACACACACTCACACACCACTAATAACATGAACTACTCCCTTTTAAAACCACAAACTATAGTGTTCTGGATTTAGCCAAAGACGAACCACAAGTTAGCATCGAGTTGGCAAATGGTTAGCCCAATTCTTTAGTGCAAAAATACCAAGAAAAGAGAGATAGATCTAAGGGTTAGTTTTTCAATTGAAGGACCAACAGGGGTTTGTGATGACAAGAACAGGTGACACCTTGGATTCCTGTTGCTGCGTTTTGCTGGAAAATGTTTGTTCTTTTGGTGTGCCTTGAAAAAGTCAGCATAAGTACGTGTAGAAGCAGATCCTTTCCCTTTGTGCAATAGTGCCATTAGCTAAGTTTTCCTGTTGAGTAATCACCAAAGTAATGTTTAAACAGGCACACAGGCTTGTCACACTAAATTACTGATGTTAGTCTTTTAGATGGTGCAAGAGAAAATGATGTGATTGCCAAAGTTTATAAGAGTTTATATGAAAATCACTTGGTTCATGGTGCGGACTACAGTCACAGTATTTTACAGTACTTCCTGCTGTGAGTATAAATTTATTGTCCAAAACATTTGGTGATCTCACCTGCCATCCTATTGCGCTTTAGATGATCAAAAACAACTTGAAATGTGTATTTATTCCCCAGTCATGCACTAAAATAACACTGAAACACCCCAATAATCGGAGAAATGTTTATTTCCATCCTTTATTGTAGTCAGGGACACTCCAACAGATGTTTCCATTACCTGGATTCAGGTATGTAACCAAAGTCGGAGGTGCTGGTAGAGAAATTAAAGAGCTCCTTCTGTGGGTTTGCTTCTCGATAGACAATAGTGTTAAAAACTGAGGCTGACTTCATTGTCATCTGACAAATATGTTCCATTTGGTGACCCAATTCATTACTTATTAGTGGAAAGGAAATAGAAGTGGTTTTATTTGTGAACTGGGTGAAGCTGCTCATCCGTCTCAATTGGAAGACAGCACATAGTCTTTGCTCTCTGGTCATTTTGCTGTGTCCTGCTAAACTATAAAACAGATTCACCATGATTTGTTTTTGTACCCTCTTCTCTCTCTCTCTCTCCCTCCTTTTCAAAACTTTACTTGCCTTGAATCCACATATGTGCGATATGCTGTGTAGTTTACAAAGCTGCAGATAAGGCATGGCTATCAGCACCATGAGGGTCTTATCTGATGGGAAGCAAACAATGGCTGACAGGAAGCCAGCTGGGATCCACATGTTGGAGCGAAATTAATGAGGTCTATATGAAGCCGCCGTCGCTACGTGTTTTCACCTCCTGCTGCAGTAAATATTCGTGCTGAATAAAGACTCGACATGCATCCTTTCCTCTGTTCCAAGCTGCCAAAACACAACTGTCACTTTGATCACCATGACAACAGGACCATTAAAAAATGACCCTGCGTCGGGCCCGAAAGCTGCAGCCCTAAGGCATGCATTGCGAGAGCACGTCATAAAAACTTATTTTCCAGACAGGGTGAACATTACTTGTTTTTCAGTTAAAACCTCCTCAGTAAAGGATTACGTCATTTCACCATTCCTAAATGTCAACAAATCAGCTGACGGTAGGCATGAATTCAGTATTGTTATATGAAAAATGGGACTAAAAAACACACAACAATGCCTACCTTATAACTAAATCATGTGTTTTCGATTATTTGTGACAACGATGTTTTGAGACATTGCACAAATACAATATATAAGGCTCCAGATAATCAATTATTGTAGCTATGAAAGGCAGGTGTTGAAGGAATTGCTTGTGTCTGTGTGTGCTCATACGTCTGTCTGGTAGCAAAGTGTTTAAGTTAAACATTGGAAAGATTTTAATGAAACTCTCAAAACAGTAATCAGACGCACAAATGATTAACTTTTGAAGATTAAGACCTCAGTGGAATTGACAAAAACTGAGCTAAAATTTGGTGTGGCAGTAGCTGAGAGTCATCTCCAACACACTCCAATCAAGATTAAATCTTTGTTTAAAAGTCTTGCATGCAAGGTGACGGCTGATGTGCTAGTTCTTGTTAGTTTTAGTGCTTTATGGCTTTTCGATCCTTTGTTGGATTAAGTCCCAAGAGAACAAAGTATTTGTGTACTTTATGTGAAATCTTACTTAATCCATTTTCATTAAAACCTTCAACCTGGCTACAACTTTCTACTTTGTGAAAGTCAGAGGATTTAGGGTCAGCATACAGAGAGACGACGTCATGCCGTGAGTGAAATACCTTTGCACATTTAAAACACGAGGAACAAAACGTAAGGCTGTGCGAACGTGACTGAACAAACTGGAACGGTGTGTATTAATTTAGTGCGTCTGCGTGAAAACAACGGTGTTCGTGTGCGTTGAGGTGAGCTTATCACTGAGGAATGCAGTGGAAAACGAAGACAGGAAATCTCCCCGTCGGAACTGTGAAGCTGGCACAATTTAGCCGCACACACACCGAGTTGTTTAAGTGGCAAACCGTCGACGAGGGTGTTTGTGTCTACATGCTGCTGGAGCAGTCTCACGTTACTGGATAAACCCCATCTGACTGACTGGTCTTTGAAGCAAGTTGACTGTGTGGAAACCAGAAGAAGTCTTATCGTCAGGATTTCCTGGCTTTTCAAAAACACCGAAAGCCTAAAAGTGCGAAACATTTTATCTTTACTTTACTTAGTCTTTATTGGAGCTGGGCTAAACTTTAACGCTCTTTTTATCTGTACGTATTTCCATCTACTGCTGCTCTGCCAAATAAACTTAAAAAACAATATTACTTTTCAATTTCATTCAAACATACTTTATTGATCCCAAAGGGAAATTTTTGAAAAATTCATTCCTCGTCAACATTTTGTTTTAAAAAAAAAAAAAAAAGTGATTAGAAGCTGCGTATGTTTCAATTTGAAATCAAATTAAATTAAGGTTTTTGTATAATTAGTTGACGTCTCCAATAACTTTGATCAGACCAAACACTTACAGAAAAAAGGCAATTTCAGGATATGAAATATATGAAATAAAGTTTAAAAGGAGTTTGTAACTTCTTGAAAATATAGATGACGCCTTTTTTGACTTTTACTAACTTACTGTCCAAAAAAATTGCTTGGCTTTTAAGACTTCTAGAGGAGCTTACTCAAAGAACAATTTAATATTGACCAACAAGTTTGAGGAGTATTTTTGCTTGAATCCTTAATGGCTATTTAATTTATAGGCCCAAATATGTGGAAAGCCTTTGAGGTTTGTTGGCATTTCTAAACAACCCACCATCATCCTGATGGCGTTTCCGCCCCTGATTCCAATCGTGCTATCTTGAAAAGAAATACACAAATGCTTAAAACCAAGCAGTCCCCACAGCGAATGATTGAATATCTCCTTTATCTGGCTCTGGTCAGTCAGCCAAATGAATCTGGTCCAACGGATCCACGTCTCGCTGCAACAGGGCTGACGTGATGATGGCTTTACCAGCTTTCTTTTGACGTACACCCTCCTCTGCATCCATTTACGCGTTCAGTGACTGAGACGTCTTCTTATTAGTTTCCATTACTATGAGACTTTTCACGGCAGGACTCTGTTCAGAGTTGCACCCGGGCAGTTCTGATGGAAGCCTTCTTGAGGTTCAGAGCTGATGGTAAAATTTCTAGTGAAAAATTCTCAGGATGCTCTCCTGGACTCGTTTGGATCCACAATGTTCCACTGTGCTCTCATAAATCTCCAACCAACTCCCTGCAAATCTCAGCATTTAAATCATTCCTCCACATTCTAGCAGACATTTAAAAACTTCTCAAGGATTATTTTTTTTAAGACGGAGTAAAAAAAACATATCACCTTCTCTTTGAACACTTTGGAAATGGTTCAGGGTTTTGTTTGTGAAATGCTTCCTGGTTCTTGTGTTACGTTGAATTTCAGCTTCCAAAGTTCACATCTTTTGTTTTTACAATGGAGCAAACCTTTTCAGTGGGTGAGAACATCTGAACTGCAGGGACTCCAGGCAGATTTTCTGTGGTGCTTCCATGTAGAATGTGGTTGGCATGGTCGGGATGAAATATACGTGGCTTTTACCAAAAATAGAAACTGGAACTGCGACCTAAAACGGAGTTGCAACAGAAGAAACTTCCTTTTTCATTGTTCACATGGATGATGCAACTTGGATCAGTTCAAGAATTTCACAAAGTTTACCCTACAAAGCCACCAGTTTGCCTCGTTTTATGTCTCAACCTTAGATAAGCACTGGAAAATAGATTATCCTGTAAATCGAGAGTTTCGCCTTTAAACTCAGCACCTTCTTCACGTCCTTGTTACTGTAGCTCCAATCTGTTGGTCCATCTCCTGCTCGATCCTTAACTGAGCTACTTGATCTCCTCCACGTGAGACAAAGACTCACCTGTTTTAATTTCCAGTTTTTCTTTCTACAATACTGAAACATTTCCTAGTTGTGACTCATTTTGTCAGTTTTTCATAATGTCGTCTTTTTTACCCTAGGTCTCAATGTCCAGCTAAGCTGATGATTTTCATTGTATCAACAAATCTACAAAATAGATTTACTTAAATAGACTTTAAATAGACTTACTATTTAATAGATTGGCCAACTCAATCAATCATACAGAGCACAAAAAAAGATTTCACAATAAATGACTGATGTCAGCAGAGACGTATCACAACAGGTTTTAATATCTCCAGACAAAAAAAAAAACAAGAATTGCCAACTACCTCAGCTTCAGACATTCTTTAAAAACTTTACTAGAATATCAACAGGGATTGGTAAAAGGACACCGTTTACTTTACAAATTCACAGCACAACAGGGAGCTGCCCTCACATGGAGTCGGCCGTCATGTATAAAGTTTTATGAGGTTGTAAGGTTTTATTGCACCTGTGCAGGCTCTGGTCTTTAACTTTAACTTTTAACTCCCTCCGGCCTTCTGGTGCGTTTGGGTCTGGCTGCGAAGAGTGTTTCTGACATTTACATCGCTGCATATGCAACATTTATTTCACAGTCAAATGTGATGGCAGCCTCTCACTCATTCAGCGAGTTAGAAATCTTTTGATTTGCTGCACAAGGTTGCATTAAAACGTGTTCTAAATGTTGATTATCTGGTTGTGCACGGAGGCATGACTCTCAGCCAGTACCACACCACATTTTAGTTCAACATCTGTCAATTAGGTGCTATTTTTGGGTTCGCTAAGGTCAACCACCTGAGGTGATTGTTCTGATATCATATGACTCTAAAATTTAATCAATTGTCAGTGATTCAGTTAATTACTTTCTCAATGCCCCTCCTCCTCTGGTTTATGTGATATTTTGCTGACAGACTGATCAAAGCATATCCACCTTTAAGAGTGCATGGCTATAATTTAAGTGGACATACAAAATAAAAAGGAAAGGCAATGAAAAATAGCTGCACGGGAATTTTTATTGACCTCCGTGAACATCAGCTTCAGTGGATGAAAAAAAGGGATCCTTAACTGGTTCCAGATTTCAGCAGCAGCCCAGTTTTTTTGTTTTTTTTTACAAGTAAGCACGTAACACACACCCGCACGCAAACACACACACACACACACACACACACACACACACACACACACACACACACACACACACACACACACACACACA
>JAVKLF010000028.1:6273922-6291703 GCA_034783495.1 Millerichthys robustus
TACTTCCTTACCTGAATGTGTTCCTGCTGGTCCAGTTCTTCTTACCTGTGCGTGTGCACAGGTATTATATTAGTCACTATACTTGTGTATAGTGACTAATATAATCAGCCCAGTGTCCGTTAGGGGGAGTGCAGTTTTTCAGCACAGTACGGAACTGATTGAACGCATTTTCCAGATTCAAGAAGGGCAGGGCGCAGGGCTGCTGGCCCCGCTAGGAAGAAAAGAGCTACTTCCCACATTGTTGCCCTCAGATGAGATTTAAGGGTTGACGGTGTATTTAGTCGGCTTGACGTTTTGTTCTCCGTCGCTCGTCCAAATATATTACAGGTGGGGAAAATGACAGATCCTGTAGTAGCAGATACTCGCCGGTTGAATTCCAAGCCTCAGGATCTGACGGATGCTTACGGCCCCCCGAGCAATTTTCTGGAAATAGACGTTTACGATCCACAAATCGTTGGAGTCGGACGGAACCGCTATACAACTTATGAAGTTCGCATGAGGGTAGGTGTCGAAGCACGAACCTAAAACACGCTGCAGCGGAATTAGCTTTATTTGCTAAGCTAGCTGTTGACTACGGCGTCGTTGCTAAACTGTTAGCGTGTTTAGCCGCTACGCTAAAGTCCGCACAGAGACGCGGCTGCGACGCTGACTGTGGGCGCATGAAGTGACTCTAGACGGGAAGTGAGTAAAATGAAAGCCCGGTGATTTGTCCGCGGCCTTGCTTGTTGTTGCCCTCTCCCCAGAGTGGCTAATGTTAGCAAGCTAGAAGTTCCCTAAACATACACGATAAAACCAATTGATTGTTGAGCTTATTAAGTTAAAAAAATGCACATGCATCCATTAAAAATACGTGGATAACACAAGAAAGTGAAAACGTTTAATAAATTGTGGTCCAACAAACAGTATGAGTACAACATTGCAGTTACATGCCATTTAATCAAGGGCTGTGTGTTTTTTAACATTACAACCAAAAAAATGTTCAAATGCGTTTAAAATTAGGAGTTCAAAGAAACTAAATGTTAACTGGACAATGTACTGTCATTAAAAGAATAACTGGTGTATCACAGTCTGCCTACTTGGTTTTAAAGGAAACAACAGTTATGCCACACTTGACAAATCTTCAGTGTGACGCTGAACTTTCACAAACGCAGCAATATTTCTGGACCATGTACGGAAGCTGATGCTGACACTGTTTGCGTAATTGGGAGTTATCAGGCCTGTTTCCTTCAGTTCATTGGCTTCCTCTTCACTACTAGTTACTCTCTTCTGTTGAAGAAAAAGAAAAGTTCAAATTAGGCCATACTAAGACGGATGCCAATGTTGACTGAAACGGCACTGGAAAGTCATGTAAAGAAGTGATCAGTCTGTTAAATAAAAAAAATAAACCCATGACATGGCTGAATTAAAGCAAGTGAGTGTAAGCTGATTTTTGGAAATGGATTCTACAAAAAAGTAAACTTTTAAGGAAACGTAAAGGTGCATTTTCACATGCAAGGTGTTAAAAACTAATTGTAGCATATCGATGTAATTGTATGTATAATAAAGTAAAATAAAAAATGTGACTTGACGGTAGCATAGTGGGAGGAAGGCTAAGTCTATTACCACCAGATACAAATATAGAAATAGTCTAAATTGTCTTTTAAAATAAATATTTTTCAGTTGTTCAGGAAACACTCGTTTTTTTTTTGTTTGTTTTTTCTCCACGTAGACAAACCTTCCTATCTTCAAAATGAAGGATTCTTGTGTGAGGAGAAGATACAGTGACTTTGAATGGTTAAAGAATGAGCTGGAAAGAGACAGTAAGGTGAGTAAGCAGTAATCCCATGTTTTAGGCCCATATTTAGGAGGCTGGCTGAGGTAGCTGCAATCATTTGATCTATGACTTCTTTGAATGGAATGATATGCTATGTTAGGCTGTTTGGACCTTGTTGCAGTTATACTTCTTTCATCCCATTCAGATTGTAGTACCACCTTTGCCAGGAAAAGCCCTGAAGAGACAGTTGCCATTCCGTGGCGACGAGGGCCTTTTTGAAGAGTCCTTCATTGAGGAGCGACGATCGGGCCTGGAGCAGTTCATCAACAGGTCAGCCAGCTTCACATCCTTTTTGAGAGGACTTGGCGAGCTGATTAAAGAGCAACAACCGTAACTACGAGGCTACTTTGTGTTTTGTTGGTAATACTGGTTAATCAACAGCTTCTGCTTTGTGTAGGTACCAAAAAAACGTTAAAACAGAATCTACATATTTACTAGAGTTTGTCTACCCACAGCTTTGTCTGCTCGATGGAGAAGAAACATTTTGTTTAACTCAGCTAAATGTGCATTCTGTGTTCTTCTGTGAGAAGTAGGTTTTAATGAGCTGAGTTTTACTTTTTTTTGCTATCGGTCTGCCTGTGTGTGTGTTTCTGTAGAATTGCAGGTCACCCCTTGGCCCAGAACGAGCGCTGTCTTCACATGTTTCTGCAAGAGGAAACCATTGACCGTAACTACATTCCTGGAAAAGTACGACACTAGTTTTACTGAGGGAGGTGGTGGAGGGGGGTTGCGGGGGTGGAACGGACAGCTTCTTGCCTTTCTCTCTGTCTCTCTTTCTGCTTTATTAGCCCCTTCTTTATCGTGTATATTATCATTATCCTTAAGATTACTGCAAACTATATCTTGGCATTAGAGTATGTTCTTCTGCTTTGTGTAAAGACATGTTGACAATGTTTCAGACAACTCTGTGACTCCTTTTTGTGTGTTTGTTTTATAACTGTACAGTAAGGAAAGCGCTCCAGTATTTATAATATAAAAAAATGTTTGGCTCCTAATTGCTATTCCTGAAAATAAAATTACTGTTGCGATACAGTCAGACGTACCCCGATAAATGTCACATCCCCACGATTGTAAAATAATGTAAATAAAGTAGAACTATGTATAAATGTGTGTGCTGGCACTAATGTTTATCTTAAGGTTGCATGCAGAATGTTAATGAGAATTCTGATCTTGGTTTGTTCTTTGCTTTTGTGTTTTTGTTTGTTTGTTTTTTAGGTATGAATGAAGTAAGTTTGCTTTATTTTATTCTGTCCTTAAGAGCTTTCTGGTGGCATGGGCACTCTAAAGGCTAAAGGCGATAGTTCACAAATACTAAAAGCTATTTGACTGCAGTGGCTTAATTCAATGTCTAAATATACCTCATGTAGATACATTAGAACAACCATTAAAGGCATAGTGTGGTTCTTTTGATGTGGGATTTTGTGGACAAGGTATGAGTAACTGATATCTTACCTGTTGTAGATAGATGATCTACTCTACTGATCATCACACATTTGTTCAAATCTGGTGTGTTGGAGCAGAGAAACTTCTAAAACATGCATGATAGTGACCCTTCCTGTACCAGGATTGGACACCGCCTGAGCAAATGGCTTGTCTAAGTAAGGCAAAAACCAAAGTGGATTGCTGCAATTTTTTCTCAGAAATATTGTGATTCACATAAATGTCATGATATGAAACTCTGCATGCTGCAATTTTTCCATTTCACAAGTATTGTCAGATATAGAATACTGCTGGGAAGTTGCACTGAAGTGCTATAGCTATCTGCTACTGTTATTTGTGTTTGTACATGAATGTAAAATTATATGTAAGTAATTGTGCAATGGGAAATAGACAGTGGTGAAACGTTTTATAAAAATGTAGTTTGATTTTTAGATTGGTCTATTTAAGACGGCATCAATCCACTGTGGTCTTAGCCCTGCTCAGACTAGCCATTAGCGCATTAATTTGATCAGAATCAAACTATTCCCTAAAACTGAGCTTGTTCAAAGAGCCATCTACAACAGATACGCTCTTAATTGTTCCTAACCTTTATACAGAACCCCAATTGAAAAGATCTGAACCATTGCTTTAATCATTGCTCCCAAAATACATTGAAGTAATCATAGTGTTCTGCAAAAAGGAAGAACATACTGCAATCCAGTTTGGACAAAACTTCATAGCAGGTAGATCAATTTGTTTAAATCAGGTTTTAAAAAGAAAGTTGTAAAGTTTCTCAGCTGTCACATAATCTGGCTTGCAGGATGTAGGAGACATTGAAAAAGGGATGATTTGTCTTTTAAACTTACGTGAACTATTGTTTTCTAAAGTATTGCACGTCACAAGTTCTGCTGAAACATTCTTGCTCAAACTAATACGGACACACGGTCATAATCAGTTGCACTAATTCTTGCCTGCATGGCGCACTTGCATGCTTTCTTTGTCGTGTTTCTTGTTTGGGAAATTTAATTTGCATCTTTTGATCACCGTGACATTTCCTTCTCTGCTGATTTAGATCTAAGCTATTTTCAAACACAGATGAATTGTGCAAAAAATGTTTGCAAGAACAAAAGATGAACTACATTTACCATCTTAATATGCCTGCAGACATTTAGTGTCTTTAGTAACGTCTACAGTTCATTAGACACAGGTTGTCTATAGGACTAAGAATTTGATGTCCATACATGTAACAGCTACTATTTTTATTTATTTACTTACTTATTTGTTGATCTGTCGTTCTACTTTCAGTTTTATTAGTTGAATTAAAGTGTACAGTGACAAGAAGTTTTTTATCCAACTAGAGCTATGCTACTGGTGACTGTAGTCAATTGCATTTAGACTAATTTAAAATTATATTTTGTAGCCCCAACTCTCCTCACTTATTCCTGTAAAATATTTCAAACAAATTCTGGCCTCGTTAGTAATCGTTAGCAATGTGGTTGATTGTTCCAGCGTATATCGGTTGCAGTGGTCAGCAGTCCCACAGTTCACCTTGTGGGAGTCCCAAAAAAATACCACATGGGGCACTTTGACGTGAAATCTTTTTATTACACTTGCACAGATTCATTGTTGTGCTGACTTGCTCGTCTAATAGGTTACAGAGGACAGAGGTTAAAGCTAAAGAAAATAGCTGGATTTGTCTTGGGTAGTGCTTACGTGCTCGTATGCGAAGGAACTGCAGGAGTCTGCTTGTCTGGTGTTATTTCAGGGCTCTTGGGTAATATTTGTGGTAATTTAAAACAAAAGTACAGCTAATGTGGAGGATCCTTACGTAGACCTTTGAGCCCATGTAACCTCTACACCTAATAGAAAGAAAAATGTTGAAAATATGTGAAGCTGCTGAGCTGTATGGACACGCTCATTTTGTGATACTTTCTGTGTAATCACTAATGTTTAAAGAGCTCTGACTTCGACGTGTTTGTGTTTTACGTCTTCTTTTCTCTCTTTCTCCATTTTGTCACAAAGACCACAGGGACCGCTGCACCTGCGTTTATTTCTACATCATTTAAATCTAAAGCTGATGGGAACGTCAAAGTGCAAATTATCTACAGCATATTGGAGAAACACAACTCCACACAACTAAAGTCCAATGTAAAAAACAAGTTCATGTTGTGTCTTGAATCAGTCATTCCACATACTGTCTGTACATTATTTTTGTCATTGATTCAGATAAAAAAAATGCTTTATTTTAGTCACGTTATGGTTTATTAAACAATTATTATGCCTTCTGTATATTTTTCAATGGGTTAGTTTGAAACGAGTGTAATTATCTGCTTCCTTTGGTGTTTTGTTTGCTTTAGAAACAGCGTGATTATTTTCATCGTACACGTCCCAAAGTTAAGCAACATGTAGCATTCTGGAGAAAGTGAAAAGACAGCAGCTCACCAACTTTCTTTTGTTACTCATCATTTCCACATCTGGCCCTGACAAATCAGTTACTGGGAATGATAGTCAGCATGTCTCAGCACTGTGATAAACAGTCCATCACAACCTGTGTCTCATTGTTTAAATGCATATTGAGCATTTGTTTTGTGGGGCTACATAAGATACATAACATATAGTATGTGCTCTTTTTTTATTAATACTTTACTGATATTGTAAAGTGTAATACTACATGGTGTCACTACAGTTCCACTTTGAATGGCAAGGATCGTCCTTGTTAAATCAGCCCACCAATAAATTTTCTGCTGCCTACTGCATCCTGTTTCTTTTCAGTTTTGGAAAAGTTAGAAAAATAAAGAAAAACATTCTTAACTCACTTTTCAGTTTGTGTTTTCTTTTCTGTGACACTGAAAGGATCTAAGTGTTGACTGACAGATTAATGACAGTTTTTTTATTTTATTTTTATTGAAAACTGACTGGTTAGCAGGTCTTCTTGCAGCAGGAAGTCACACTTTGTCTGGAGTTTGGATGTTTCCCCATCGCAGTTCTCATGGAGTACTCCGGTTTTCTCAGCTAGATTAAATCAGTAGAAAATGACTGAAACAAAAAAAACATTTAAATTTGAGTTGATGGGTAAAGCACAATGTTTTAAAGTTAATTTTTTAAAAGTTTCTGATTGCTTTGGGCAGCATTGTTCAGCTATTTGTGTAATTGTATTTATAATTGTTGATCCATTAGTTTTGCTCTGCTTTGAATTTTACTTTGCCTGAACTTTTCAAAGTGTCTAATCTGTCTCTTGCTGCTGCTGGCCTTCAGGAACTGCGAGGATTAAAAATCCGGCCTCAGGTGGCTTAAACCTGTTTAAGAATAGTGCTCTTGTGATGCAGATCACAAATTGAAAGACTATGATTTTAACTACTGTCTACGTTGTGCTATTTTAGCTAACCATAGATTAAAATGTTCTGTTTATCCAAGAATGCCTTGAAATCCTCCCAGAAGAGGTGGCTGTGGAAAGAGATGCTGGGGGGCACCATGCTCCAATTGCTGACCCCATGACCTGACTTCAGAACAAGTGGGAGATAAGGGATGGATAGACATGGATGGATGGATGGAAAAAAGAAACGTGTGAAGACAGTGACCTATAAAACTATTTAGCTTTGATGTCTTGGCTTTGTCCTGAGTAATGAAAGTGAGCAGACAGGATGGGTACAGAGGGCCAGTGTGGAGATTAGGTTGTGTTTTGTTAGCCGTTTTAACCGTGGAGTCTGGTGTGCATCCGTGACGCTTGCTGTATTTGCTGAGACATCCAGTTGGGTTAGCTTGATAAAGTGGAAGTAAATTGAAAGAGCACCTCAAAGCAGTGTGACTGGGCACGAACAAAAGGTGAGACGAATGGTAACTATAGTACCAATGTACGGGGGGGGGACAGAGGAAAGAAAGTTCTTGTAATCTACACACTCATTTAATATAAGTAGGCATGAAGAACAATGACAGCATTCTTTGAAGGGATGCGATGACAGCATTCTTTGAAGGGATGCGTATCGCCTGCTGCCAGAGTTGGGTTTAGCAGGACATCTTGTAATATTGCATCAGATTGCACAGGCTATTTTCAGACTGACATGGATACATAAGGGAAATTGTGTCATAATCATAAAGTGTTGCATAATACATGTCTATGAATTTGACCAAAACTGCACAAATTTGTCATTTCTCAACTTGGATATGAAAGGCAGATGACAATATGCATTTAATTCTATATATACTGTAGGTCAAGATTATTCAAGTGATGTCCCTGAGGCCCATTAAGCTCCACCAATTAGTTTATTTAAAATAAAACTAAATTTTACATTAAAATTAAATTCATGTAATGATAATAATTGCTGGATGCCCAGCCCCAGAGTTGTTGGCTTTCAGTAACTGTGACCTATTTAGTTGAACAGAATTGTATTTTTGTATTTTAGTTGCAAGCCTTATATCCTAAGAGTACAATAAAACACATTAAAGTAGCGAGATTTTGCGTCATCAATAAGTCACACGAACATTAAACACTGAGCCTTCTAATATTACTTTTGACCCTCCACCTTCGAGTTTAGGCCACTGAGTACATGTGCACTTGAAACAAAGTTTGAAATCCGCTGCCCTTTCTTTGAATCTGGGGAACAAAAAGCAGCGTGCAGCAAAGAAAAGACGCCGGATTTCCTTATATGGATGTTGCTACTACATGAAACCACGTGCTCAAGTACGCATGTTGAACGTCTTCCCTTTTAATCGGTGTTTATTAGCTCAGGACAGGGAACGGATATTATTCTAGTTTTGTTTATTTAAAAGCATATCTGTATCGATTATTTCACCGTCTGCGTTCCCAACACAAACGTATAATTCTTCAGTTTGTATTTTCATTCACGGGCGTACCGCTCCACCTCCATTGCGTCAGTTTGTTTATATACATCCCGCCTCCTCCCCTCGCTCAACACTACAAAACCAGCACACGCGCTCAACCAGGCGGGGATATTTCATCAGCAGCCTACAGATTTACATCGCCGCTCTCATGTCGTCTTCGTCTTTTCACCGTCATTAACGAGAAGAAATTAAAGGTAACATTTTACCGATACGTTGAAAAACACTTTTTGTACTTTTACGTTGTGCTTTTGTGTCTTCTCCCTTGACTTGCAAACGTTGTTTTAATCCAGAACTAGACTGATGCAATCCTTCTACTGTTGCTAACCATGTTGCTGTCGGTTGTAATATTCTTGGCGCAATGTTCGAAAAGAACATGTCGTTCTTCACAATTATCAGTACATTCATGTTTATGTTTCTCAAACAAAAGGTATGGTACTTCTCAAGTCGCCCCGAGCTTATTAGTTCTTAGTTACCGTGTCCTAAATCAGCTTAGTTAATTTGTTATTTGAGCGGGGAATCAGATGATGTAGTTTAGTCCGGCGCGTAATAGAAAACCCAAGAACAAGAGCAGTAACTGGAAACTTAATATGAAGTGGCCATGGTGGAAAATTCGTTTAAACCGTCTGGTATCTTTTAACCGCACCGTTAAGACACTTGACTGTGTTGTCGTTTTAGGTTTTCATTCATTGTTTTGGTCTTAGCCGGTTAGCATACAGTGCTAACAAGGTGCTGCTAGCAAAGCGTAAAACGTGCCGAAATGTTGCTTTCAATGACGCCTAAGCAGCGTCGAATTTTTTTTCTTCAAAATCTTAAGTAACGATAATTCTGATGCAGAAGTGCACATCCTTTTTAAAAGTATTATGCATGATTAAATAAAGTTTAAAAAGCGAAAATCAATTCTGTTGCAACGGGAATGTTGCTTTTTATACGAGAATGATTTTTCCTTATTGTTACCCAAGCAAGGGCCAAGCACTTTAACTTACTTCCTTTAATATTAAACACCATTTTAATTGAACTACCAAGACTCCGAAACGAGCACAGAGTGAAAAGCAGCTGTTCAAACATATTTTTTTCTCGTTTCGGTGAGTCAGTTATCAACGTGTACCGGGGCAACACGGCGCCTCTAATCAGCCCTGGGAGCTGAGCACGTCCAAGACACGCAAGTCTTGGCCGCTTCGGGTCTGAGCGATATCCACTCCGACAGACTGTACGTAAGACTGTTTAAACCGTGTCGATTTATTTAAAATAATCTCGACTTCTTAACAGTCAGGGGATGTCATCGAAGCCAGGCATCTACTAGCCACGCTTCCTGCCTTTAGGGTGTTGCCATCGTGTCTGTGTTGCATCAGCCGCCTCGGTTACTACATGGTAGTAAAATAGTGACATTTTTTTGTTTTACCTTATTTGCATGTAAGTTAGATCACGGTGTCACTATTTTACTGCATGTAATAACATAGTGTGTATAGTCTAGACAGGTTTTCCTCTTTTCTTTTTGTTTACCTTCTTGCATGTATGTTAACACAGTAAAGCTTATTCACCTAACAAGTAAAACACATGAGAAGATTACACATTCACATTTTTACTACATTTTCCACCTGCCTCAGATTCAATGCACACATCTTTTCACATTTTACATAAAATGTAAAAGGAAGATTGACCTTTTCTGGGTGGTGATCCAACTTTATGGTCACTACATTGCTCCTTATCTGATTTTTTTAATGTGAAAACAAAATGCTTTGTTTATTACAGTTGTGGTTACACTAATGACTGCAATATCCTCTAAATTCAATAAAGTATCCCAGTTTATTTAAGATGCAATACATTGTTGAATTATGTTTGATTTGATAAATATGAACTGTGCAGCTACGTTTATAAAAACACAATAATGAATGTGTTTTTCTGCTTTAAACTTGTTATAATATTGAACAATTCTGTTCTCCTTTCC
Source organism: Millerichthys robustus (assembly GCA_034783495.1). Lineage (NCBI taxonomy): Eukaryota > Metazoa > Chordata > Actinopteri > Cyprinodontiformes > Rivulidae > Millerichthys > Millerichthys robustus. Next base: position 6,283,939 of record JAVKLF010000028.1, read on the forward strand.
TGCGCTTTAGCTTAGGGGGCACTATGTGCCAAACGGGCCAGTTATCCTCTTTAACACTGCGTGGGCATATGCTGCTGTTCATGGGTCTGTTAATGTAAGTACTGTTGGCATTGGCCATGGGAAAGTGAACAGGTTCTTTTTTTTGTCACATTCCATTTCACGGGGCGAGCAGCTTTATTGGCAGTAGTCATAGTTTCTCACCAGGTGATCTGAAAGGTTGGTCAGTTCAGTCTCAGTGGTGGGTCTGTTCAGAAAAATGTGAACGAAGGTGCACAAAGACCTCGTTTGGGTCTGTGTGGTTTTTGCATGATTAAAAGTGTAAGTTCTTGTTTTAAAAATGTGCTATGTGTGACTACAGACTACTGGGAAAGATCTTTGTAATGGCTGAAGAACTGCTCAGCAGCTATACACGTGCTGTCCAGGTGTATCTTGTCAGCTTTGTTAAGTTAGTGCTGTGATTTTAGTGGTGTTAAATATACACACATTCTTTAGGGTCTTGCTTAGTCACAGTCTATTTGTTTTTGGTGAATTTACTCTGTCTCATTTGGTTCAACTGCTGCAACTTCCAAATGATAATATTTTATATTCTATTTACCATAGAAATATTGATATATATTTCATGCCCTATTTGTCAAGACTAAACATTGCAAAAAATATGTACTTACACTGCATAATTTACATTTTTACAGAGCTGTCTTTGCATTAAACAGTATGTATGGGCAGTGTGGATTTCAGTAAGCGGCGTTGTTGTTGTTGTTGTTGTGATCAGTTGCAGTCAAAACAAACCCATGTGCTGTTAAGGATGGAACATGGAGCAGCAACAAACTAAAATGAGGTTAGCAGGTTTGTTACTTCTCAGAGTAATCCTCTTAACAGTACGTGGCACTTGCAGCAAAGCTAAGTCAAGTAACAGGACCGTTCTTCCTGAAGCCTGTTATAACCGGAGCGCTTTTGGCCCTCTGATACAAAGAGGCTTTCAGTTCATCTCAGCTAAGACCAAACTGTTGAACAAAGACCCTGCTTCTGTAAATGAGGGGAAGATATCTTATATGTGCTTCCTGGTAAAGTCTCTGTCATTTTAAATACCAGAAATGTAAAATATGTGTAGGTGTTACACCAGTCTTTCAAAATGCGTGTGTGTAGAGTGAGTAACTTGCACTAAGGAGCACTTTTGTGTAAACCACAAGGAAAGGATTAGCGAAGAGCTGACGTGACTGAGGCGGCTTTAATGAGACCATCAGATCTGCACTTTTTTTATACATTAAAGTTGGTGAAATTAGGACTGCTCATTCCCCCTTGTTCCAAGATAGCCTCAGTTGCCCTCAAATACTTTTTTTGTTCTAAGTGAAAACTGGTATGTTGGAGATCACAACCAGCTGGGCACTACAATTTGGTCATAAATGTTTATTAGTTTAACCTGGACACTCTCAGATCTCAGTTCCTGGTGTGCAGGTGGAGGGAGTGGTTGGAAACACAAGCATTTCCATCATGTACCAGCTTCACATAAGTTTTCTGAGAACTGACTGTTTATTATGGCAGTTGTTAGGCGCTCTGTATTATTTGGATTTCATTGTTTAACACTGTTTGTCCTAATATTTTCCAAATACTTAACTGTACATGACAGGATGTTCTCTTTTGAAATGCTAGGAACGAGACATGCTTTGATTTTATTTTTTGGGGGGCCATGTTGTTTTTGTGGTTTTAATAGAATATTGTCTTTGTACTGAAACATTGTCAAAGCTTGTATCCTGTTCACTATAAAGGGCCACAAGTGGACTGAACTACTTTATTTATTGTCTTTTCAAATTGTTGAACTAAAAGTTTGAATAAACAGAATTGTTGAACTTTTTTTCTACCCAAGGAGAATCAGAAATGAGGATAAGCTAGATAGTAACACCTAAATAATAATAAAAAACAAATAACAAAGAATTCTCCTCTTTGCTAACTAAACATTAAAATGACTGAAAGACCTAAATGCAAAGGGATCAGTTGTCATTTACTTAATGGCCTCAAACAGGGTGCAATGTTGCTTTGTAGCATAACTCAAACTCTCCAAATCTAGATTTCAGTTCTGTTAATTCTCTTTTTTTTTTGTTATCTGACAAAAGTTAGTTTTTATATCTTTGGTTATTTTTGTTATACGTTTTCAGTACTTGCGACAGTTGCACTGCTAGATAAACTTGAAATTTTGTCATAATCTCAGCTGCTTTTGTAAATAGTTGTATGATATATTGTTCACGGATAAAATCAATTTTACAGGCATACTTTGCATTGGATCTGCATGTTCCAACAAGAGTGTTGCTGGAAATGATTGTGAGACACTTACACACTCATCACATTATTAACACTGCACATGCTAGTTTTCATTTACTTTCTTGTGATCTCAGGGATTTAGCAGAAAAAAACAAAGAAATATGTAAGATAACACAATGCAAGAAGCCAATTTAACCAAAACAAATGTTGGGTATTTGCTTCTTGACATTCACACTCACACACTTTAATATGTGCAAAGCTCTGGTGGTCTCATGGTTTGTCTCCATGGTTATGTGAAATTCCAGAAGTTATGAAGTTGTGCTACTTTTAAATAAGCACACGTTTCCTCAGGGTGAAGTAAAATCTACTGGACCAACTTGTTTAAAGTAGCTGGAATTAATTGGGTGTTGTTTCAAGACAATCAAAGAAACTACCATTCAAACCTTTAAGTGAATCAGTGGAATGTGGCAGAACCTGCCTCATCCATTTACTGCAAATTATTCTCATTTTTGCATTTTGTTTAGGAGGGAATGTGTTTTGTTTGTGTAGTGTAAGCTTGTTTTCTAACCGTCTAGAACAATGACACACACATTTTGAATTTCCTTATTATTTTTGTACAGTATGTGTCTACCTCATGGTTTTGACACTGTATCTGACTCATCCAGATGGGCTCTTCTAAATGTCCTTGAACTGTTGACAGCTGTTCACATGTTTAGCAAAAACTGGTGTAATCATGTATCGTTTACCTTTCCTGAACTTCGCAGGCCCCTACAGACGTAATGAGGTTGCTGTCCTTGAGGCCAGTTCTCTGGTTGTTTTTATCGGATGGTAATGTACTTGTATAAGAGACTAGGTACAGTCTAAAGAGCATAAAAACAATCCATCTTTTGTTGTTGTTTACAAAAGCAAATTTTATTATCTGTTCCCAATTGCAGCAGGTTCTCGTTATCAGACTGCTGGCTCAGGCTGTCCTCCCCGTCGTGTCTCCTTGCTTTCCCAGGCTTCTCCCCTTGTGTTGGAATAACAGGACGTCAGGGTTAAACAGGTTTTTCTCGCAGAGAGGAATTATGCTAGGTGCTTCTTTTGTTTTGCTATGGGTGTGTCACATGCCAGGTTTATTTATTAAAGCAAAAAAAATTAAGACCAGGCAGGATAGAGCAAGGTCTCCTTTTGGCTTTGTGAGGTCTCTGTGTGCCCCACTGTGTCTCATTATGTGATACTAAGCTGGACAAAGATGGCAGGTTGGAAGAATTCCTGGAAGTTGCGCAATGTGTAATGATACAGGTTCTTGTGCGTTGAAATGGTTTTCCCCATTCTTTTCGAACTTTCACGCTATCAAAGGCACAACTTTGTTAATTTTCCAGCCGTATTCCTTCCTGCCAACACCCATTTTTTAAATTTGAGCATCTAAAAATATCTTTAATAATAATATTACATTTTTGTGAGCATTTCTGTTTCTACCTTTGGTTTCTTTTTTGTAGAACAAAAAACATAATCGCAGTGATTAATTCAAAATGCAGAGCTGTAATATATGTAAGCTTTGGCAGGTTCTGAATAGATCTCTGTTTTTGAGTTGGGTTTTTCTTTGTATTTCCTCACAGGTTCTAATCTGCTACTGAGAAACACTGTGACCACACACCTACCACTTCCTGCTCTGTGTTCTCAAGTGACTTTTGCCTAAGTGAAAACACACACACACGTCAGAGAACCACTAATCAATTACTTGACTTGTTTTCCCACATATCTGTCCACAACACTCCTGAACTGAACTGTCACAGGTGTTTTGTTTACACTGTCAGTCACACTCACCCACACACTTAAAGTATTTAAAACTCTTAGCCCAGCGCTACACCCACACTCAGTCACAGTCAACATGGCCAGCAAGCTGTCCAGCTTTGGCAAAACCCTTCTGCGCCGCCGGGCATTAGACTGTTCCAATGTGGAGACCCAGTTCGCTCGCTGCTTGTCCACCTTGGACCTCATCGCTTTGGGAGTGGGCTCCACATTGGGTGCCGGCGTCTACGTCCTCGCTGGCGAGGTCGCACGAGAAAAGGCGGGACCGGCCATCGTCCTCTGCTTCCTCATTGCCGCTCTGTCCTCCATGCTGGCCGGTTTATGCTACGCTGAATTTGGCGCCCGAGTTCCCAAGACAGGATCTGCATACCTTTACAGTTATGTGACAGTTGGAGAAATCTGGGCCTTCATCACTGGATGGAACCTCATCCTCTCATATGTTATAGGTAAGCTCAAGTCTCTGTAAACTTACTGGACATCAGGTGGCGCTAAAATCCCCCAAACAATCACAAACAACAAAGGCCTCATAGATTTTTTTTTCTTCCCATCTAGGTACGGCCAGTGTGGCCAGAGCTTGGAGCTCCACCTTTGATAACCTGGTTGAACAGAAGATATCTGGCTTTTTTAAAGCCTCCATGGCAATGAAAGTGCCAGGTGGGGTGCTGGCAGGCTACCCTGACCTGTTTGCTTTAATCCTGGTCCTGCTGCTAACTGGTGAGTTTCCTGTGGCATTTTCCCCTTACTGTCATTCTTCTGAGTTTACTTTTTTTTTTTTTTTTTTTTTTGAGGGGGTTAAAAGGTTGTAGCTTTGATTCAAACGATCTGGGTAAATAACACCTTTGATGGTTAAGCTGCTAATGACTCAGCTAAATGGATCATTACTGCATAGAAGACAGAACAGTCTTCACACTGATCTGTTAGAAAGAAGGACTGCTGTCGCTGAGTGATTTGTTGGAAGTGGTAAAGCGTGAACATACCCACCCACGTAACAGACCATGTAGCTGTTGATGCTGAATATCAATTCCATCTCCTCACGTCCTGCCCTTTCTGCTTTCAGGGCTTCTGGCCTTTGGTGTGAGCGAGTCTGCACTGGTGAACAAAATCTTCACGGGCATCAATCTAGTGGTTCTGGGGTTTGTTATCATATCCGGCTTTGTTAAGGGGGACACAGCCAACTGGAACCTTTCAAAAGAAGACTATCTCGAGTTCAAAAACACCACCTCCAATTTCACAAAGTGAGTAGTTGACACTTTCTTCCAGCAACACATAACAGCTATTTTTCTGTGATAAACCATGTTTTCTTCAGATCTTTTTCACATCATCTATATGTTTAATTAGCAAAACATATTGTTCTATTGGTTTTGTCTCATTCTTATTTTTTTATTATTTTCCTATTTCTGTTTGTATAGTGAATATCTCCCTGTGCATTAGAGCAAAGAGCAAAATAATTTCACTGCTGCTGAAAACCAAAATAATGCAAAAACACCTTTTAGAATGCTTTTTTCTTTTCTGCCGCTCAGATTGGAAAAGGAGTTTGGCGTTGGTGGTTTTGCTCCATTTGGCCTGGCTGGAGTCCTGAGTGGTGCAGCCACTTGCTTCTATGCCTTTGTGGGCTTTGACTGCATCGCCACAACCAGTGAGTATTTAGTTTATTTTGGCCATGTTAATTAGGATGAATGATGATGGTCCCAGTTTATTGGGGGCACAAGCATAAATGCAAAGTGGGACTATTTAACTTGAGTGACACCACATATGGAAGCCAGATCTTTAATAGGTGCAACAGAAAATAAAACATTTACCTTTATTTATTTGTTTGTTTGTTTTCAGGCGAAGAGGCAAAGAACCCCATGCGATCCATACCCATCGGCATCGTGGCCTCGCTGCTCATTTGTTTCTTCGCCTACTTTGGCGTTTCTGCCGCTCTGACGATGATGATGCCGTACTACCAGCTGAACACTGACAGCCCTCTGCCTGAAGCTTTCAGTTACGTCGGCTGGGCCCCCGCCAGATACATTGTAGCTGTGGGTTCTCTCTGTGCTCTGTCCACCAGGTGAGGGAGGAGAAATTGCCGTTTAACTCTGTTTATTTGGGATGTGAAGTGCTAACTGCTGGTCTCCTCTCAGCCTCCTAGGCTCTATGTTTCCCATGCCTCGTGTCATTTACGCCATGGCTGAGGATGGGCTGCTGTTCAGAAATCTGTCCAAAATGAACGCTCGCACAAAAACCCCCATCCTGGCCACCATTGCTTCCGGTATTGTTGCAGGTGAGGAAGTGTTCTTTGCTAATAATCTGTGTATCTTTATTTGCCGTGTTGATGTACCTCGCCGCTAACAGGATGTCTTTGCTGTGTCATTCTGGTGCTGCCAAGAGTTGTCGATTATAGTCTGCAAAGGTTACAGCTTTGCCTCCTGTCTCAGCTCTGTCCATCAGTCTGTCAGTTCAGGATCAATAACATCTCCTGAAACAGGCGGCAAAACCAGCAACTGGAATGCTTTTTCTTGTCTTGTCTCCTCCCGCACCCCCTTACATTCATCCCTCTGTAAACTTTACAGTGTGACCTCTCTGAAGTCTAACATCTAAACTAAAATTCTTTCCCTGCAGCTCTGATGGCTTTTCTGTTCGACCTGGCAGCCCTGGTTGACCTTATGTCTATAGGAACTCTGCTGGCCTATTCGTTGGTAGCCATCTGTGTCCTGATTCTGCGGTGAGTACATTTTATTCTCTACTTTTCTGAATTTCACGTGTGTTAGATACATTGCAGCAGCTAATGAGCCAATGCCATGTGCTTGTACCCATAAAGCTACTTTAAAAGCGTAATTATATCATAATCTGTTGAGCTGCTGTACAAAGGTCGCAGAAGTTTTACACACAAATTCCTCTGATCTAAAATGTTCAGTTCAAGAACAACTTTCGTGTTGTTGATAATTTAAAGTGAAACGATTTGGTCTTCTCCTCCCTCCTGCAGGTATCAGCCAGGCAATCTGAATTCATCCAGTCAGATGGAGAAACTGGTGGAGATGGTGGAAGGGGAGAAGGTGGCTGTAAGTGGAGGGGACAGCAGTGATGAGTACGGCCCAGAGACAGAGGATAGACCCCTTCAAGAGACTTTCACCACCAAGCTGCTCTTCAGTCCAAGCGGAAAAAACCCAACCCAGATCTCCGGGATGATCGTCTATGTTACCACTGCTATCATTTGTAAGTTTGTCTATAAACAAAGTAACGTCATTCCCAACAGTGGTGCAAAGAAACAGTTGTTTTATATCCTTTGTTTAATGTTTGCAGCGGTTCTTATCACTGCACTCTGCATTATCCTGGCCAACTGTCTGAAAGAGCTGCTTGAAGGCCATGCCGTTGTTGTAGTCCCTTGTGTTATCTTAGCTCTGCTCTGTGTCGTCTGCATTATCATCATCTGGAGGCAGCCAGAGAGCAAAGAGGCTCTCACTTTCAAGGTCAGCATCGCACCCGAGATTTTTTTTTCTTCTCTGCAAAGAAACATTTTGTTTTTCTTAGTATCTGCCTTTGTTGATTATGTCTTGACAGTTGAGGTACTCAGTAAAATTTATTTTTGTTTTCTCAAGGTCCCCCTACTTCCCTGGTTGCCCCTGTTCAGTGTTTTTGTCAACATCTACCTCATGATGCAGCTGGACTTCAGTACATGGGTTCGCTTCGCTGTCTGGATGTTTATCGGTGCGTTTTTTTTAAACGTTACAAAACCTAC
>JAVKLF010000028.1:6328052-6349794 GCA_034783495.1 Millerichthys robustus
AAATCAAAAGTGCTACAATAAATATTTCAAAATGACCAGTCTCTGAAATTTCAGAAAGTTGAACACAACCTAGGATTTTTTTTTTTGGGGGGGGAGGGGGTACTTTTTTGTTGACCTATAAGAAATTGATCATTTACGTGTGGTTTCTTTACTCTGACGTGTACAAAGTAATAGAAAGCACTTGTTAAACATTGAAGCCTTTAAAATGACTCAAGTAAATCAGCAAGAAAAATAAATTGAAGCTGCACATTTGAGCGGCTGTAATGAGGGAACTGTTGTAGAGTACATAAAAGGCCTTGATTCAGGAGCAAACTAACCCTACCCTTTAACCCTAACCCTGACCTCGGCAATGTTCAAGTGTTAACATTCAACAAGAAACCAGATGAGCCACAACATCCAACAGAAAATTTGAATGTTGAAAAATATTCCAATTTAAGTTGTTCAATTGCCTCCGCTTGTCTAAAATCCTTGCTAACTCGCACAAGACTAATTGCCAAACTATTTAGCCAAGTCAGAGAACGGAGGTAATGCTTTAAAGCACATTTGAATTACAACCTGTTGAAATTTCCTCTTTATGTAAAATACGCAAGCACACACATCAGAGGTGTGTAAGAAGCGTGTGTGTGTGTGTTGGGGCGGGGTGGGACTGACTATCGATAAGGGGGTTCTGGCGTGTGGTAAGGGTAATCGTGACGCTGGGGCATGGGTTGCCCGTGTGCGGGTGTCTGCTCATACGGTGTAGATGTGGAGTAGTTTTCCGCTGCTTGGTAAGCTCCAGAAGAACCATATGCTCCGGGTGCCCCGTAGCTTGCAGATGTGTCATATCCTGTCGAGGTGTTGTAGCTTCCTGCGGAGCCATCGTAACTCCCAGCTGAAGAGTTGTAGCTCACCGACGAGGCGCTGTAGCTTCCCGAAGCGTCATACGTGCCTGGGGCGGCGTAGGCCTCGGATGTGGCATATGTTGGAGGGGCTGTGTATGTCCCTGGGGGTGCAGGGGCTGTGGTGGCAGCTTGTGTTTGTGTTGTAGTCGGTGGAGGTGGGGGAGGCGGTGGAGGAGGATTTGTGTAGGCATACTGAAGGTACTGATACTGTTCCTGGTATTGTTGATATTGCTGGTACTGGTGCATTTGTTGGTAGTATTCTGTGTAAGACCTGGAGTGCACGGTAAAGTGTTAAAAAATAGGCCCAAAAAAAGGAGAAAGAAATTGTAATTAAAAATAAACTAATAATCTCATGACTTAAAAGTACATGTAAATGCTAAATATCTTAAAAGTATTTGTTTAATGATTTAACCTAAATTTTATTTAAATACTAGAATTTATTACGTAATGACTAAGTGAAAAAATATAATTTTTTTTGCCTTCATCCACTGTTAGAACTTATCACTTGTACCTTGAAACGGGATCTGTCCCTTCAGCAGTTGTGGTGGCTTCTGCAGGCTCTTCAGGTACTCCGGGTGGTGTTGGCAGCAGGGCGCGGCGTTTGGACCTCATTTGAGCAAAGGAACTTGGAACAGGGTCGGGAAGGAGAGGAGCTCGATTTCCTCTTATCGGACTGCGATCCCTCTCGTTTTCAGAGGCTGCCGCCGCCGCCGCAGCCTTTCTTCCTGCCTGCTGCTCTGCCAGAACCTTTTATATTGAAATATGGAATCCGCTTGGTTAAAGCTAAACTACTTTTCAGGAAAAATAAACAATTCACTGAGATATACCACGCTGTACATTTGTGTCCATCTTTGAAAGAACCTACCTTTTGTCCTTCCTGAAAGAACTTAGCTCTTGCTGCCTCAAAAAGTGTTGTTGGATCTGGTGCGACAGACTGATCTGCCTCGTCCACAGCAACAGGAGGATTGGCCATTTCTTGGTACACCTGGTCTGCAACAGATCCATACACTTGGCTTGCAAGAGCACCATAAATGACCCCGTCTGCACCTTTAGCGCTTGTGATGCCTTTCAGAGCAGCGTATGTGGGGTCAAAGGTCGTTGTGTTGTAAAAGGAGTTATGAACACTTTGTTGAACCTGCAAAGAAAAGTGAGCAATTAAAAGTTACAGGTAACTCAAATGTATTGAACTAAAAAGTATCCATCAGCAGCAATGTGAAACATTGGGTATAGATTTTAAAAACAAAATGGAAAACGTGTAACAAATGCTTCATTTTATGAATTGTTGGGTTTTTAATGTTTGTTAAAGCTCATCGTTAGGATTTACAAAATAGCTTGTAAAAAAAATCTAATTACTTGGATAGGTAGACCAGCCGCTGCAGCAGCAGCTGCAGCTAACACAGCTGCCTGACTTTGGTGATGCTCTAGTGATGGAGGAGGTCGAGGAAGAAGACCTTCTTTGCCACCTGCAAGCCCAGAGGAGAGCAGATATATGAATGGTTGTTTTTATTATAAGATGATAATGGATGAATAATGGATGGATAGACTTTATTATAAAAATAAAAGTGGCTTTTTTTAATTTCACTAATTCAATTTGACAAATGACCATTAACACAGGATCCAAAAACACAAATATATATAAAAAGTTAATTAAAATTACAACTGAGGGAAAATAGAGAAAAATAATCTTATAACCTGCTTCTTTCATTATAAGTTAACAATATACGGTCATGTTTTTATTCATTAAAAAGACAACTTGGCAACAACTTCAATTTTGATTTTTGCATAACTGCTAAAGGTTTTAGGTTAGCTGGATCCTTCAATTTTAATATGTGATTCTAGCTGGTAAAATAAGTCGCAATAAGGAATTTATAAAATATTGAGTAATATATATAGTGAAATTATCCATCTCAAAAGCTTCAAAATTATTTTTTAGTTTGTTCAAATTTGTGGATTTATCACTTGACCAGGCAACAAACTAGTGCCAAACTGTAAACTCCATTTTTATAGGTCTGGGTGATGAAATTCAAGCCATTAATTTAAAAAAGGACTCCGCAAGCTTCACAATAAAGCCAAATATAATACAAATGGGATTTCCCTGAGCTATGAGAGCAGACAGAGAGACAAGATGAATTTCAAAGGGTGTTTAAAAACTGTGTTGCTCAGTACGACTTACTTTGTCAGCTCAGGTCACATACTATTGACACATTAAACAAGATGTTGACCACAGTACCTGCAGGAGATGAACCTCCCGCTGATGCAAGTTGATTGATCAAAGGTTGAGCTTTAGAAAGCTCCACCGCTAACGGACGTCCCTTAAACATAGTCCCATTAAGTGCCTCAATTGCTGCCAGGGCTTCCTCCTTTCTCTCCATATGCACGAAAGCATAGCCAACATTTGAACATAGTCTGGCTGAAAATGCATAAGAAACTTCAGTTACTGGTTGTTCGAATGAAACAGATGCAGAGATACCTTCACATGATCAACTTATGATCTGTGCCTTGCCTTTGACTTTATCACAGTCCAAGACTCTTCCAAAGGTTGAGAATAGACCATGCAAGTCATCTGCCGAACAAGTTGCACTAATGTTCCCTACAAACACTTTAATGGAGTTGGGCGGGCGAGCACGAGACTCTTCAACAACCAGGGGTCTGCCTCTGTACTCTTTGCCATCGAGATGCCGTATGGCCCTGTGGGAGTCAAAAGATCAAAATGTTCATTTTCACAGTTTGAAGTTTTCAAGTCATCTCAACTTATAACAAAAAGTTAACCCAATCTCTAAATCAGTGTTTACGTTGACTTGTGTATAAAGTTTTACACAGCTTAAACTGATCTCTAAGACTAAAGAACACTGATCCATTATTAAATAGCAATAAGAGTGATACAAAAGCATGTACCTGTCTGCTGCCCCTTCTCCCTTCAGGGTAACAAAAGCATACTGTCTGAGCAAAGAGCATGTGTTGATCTCTCCATAAGGAGCAAAAAGTTTATTCAGTTCTTCTTGGGTTGCATCTAAAGGAAGGTTCCCCACAAACAACTTCACGTTGTCGCTCATTTCTGTATCAATGAGACGTCATCTGCAAAAAATATATTTTTAAAAACTGTTATGCCAAGTATTATCGAAGTATAAAAATGTTTATCGTCACAATTTTTATTTTGACAGTACAGCACAATATATATTACATATACATATTTTTAACAAATGGCGTTCTGCACATACTGCCGAGTTAAACAAGCTAACATCACCGTTAACTTCCGCGGTGAAAAACGGGAATAATCGGAATTTGTATTAAACCAGCCCGTAAAATTGCAAGTTATTTATTTAGCCTCAAACAAAAACCACCTAAATGAATTATTAGCGTGTCATATACGGGCTACAAATTCTCCCTAAAGACCAATCAGTTTGCTTGAAACTCCTGCTAGCCATCTTGTTCAACGTTAACAATGTAGCGTTAGCAATGCTAGCCGAGGCCAACCGTTGCGGTTTTATCAACGTGGCTGTTTCTTCGTCAAAGCTAAGGTCTTTGAGAACAGCAAGGTAAAGTTGGGCATACCCACAAACGCTATTACAGTATCGGATTGGTATTATACGGATGAGAAAGGGTTTAATCAAGACAACATGGTGCACAGGCGTCTTACCTAACGCGGTCCAGAAAAGCTGCTAACGCATTTCAAACCCTACCTCACATCCGGCTTTGATGTTGTACCGAAAAACGCGGCCCTGTCATAAAAAGCACCTCTTGCAGGGAGCGCAATTTGTTCATTTACGTGGATATATTATTAACAGATTTAACATTTGTATTACCTTTATCTATCGTATTTTTTAATTCCAATGTATATGTAGTGCCTTTTTATAACAGGTTAGGCTGCTATCCATCGCCTGGAAATATAATGTGTATTTCGTCGCTCTTCATCTTCTTGGTCAAAAGAAAAGGTGCATATCCTAATAGCCAGTTGCAAATAATGCTTTTGATGCTGCTTAACAACGCAAGACCATCTAACACTTCTAAGTTTTAATTTATTAGTAAACAAAGAATACAAAATGAGCTCTCGGTGACGGTGGAAGTTCTGACGACAGGGGTGCCTGTTTACGGCACAACACCAACTTCGTCTTTTATTTGCTGCGATGACCGGCAGGAGGCGCTGTGTCCTACAGGAGGCGCTGTTTCACCTGGTTGGCAAATACTGACACACGAACTGGGACAATTTGCTGATTGTGTCCACTTTAAATGTGGGCTCATTTTTTTTATAATTAATTTTATTTTCGTTACAGACACGTGCGAGTCTCAGGCATCTGATTAGCATGCAGTGTGGGGACATTTGTTTCCAGGTGTGATCAGGTGAGCAGGAAGGAGGCGCCTAAAGACAGACCTCCAGCTCTTTGAACGCACGTCATGACAGGCCGGAGTGGAGGAAACGAAGTTAACTTTTCTTGACTGTAATGTTGGAGGAAGAACACGGACTATGAAGTGGGCTCGGAGGGAATAAAAATAAGGATCCGGATAAAAAAGGTAACTAAACACTATGATATCACTAAGACCCGAATCGGTAAATTAGAATGACTCTAAAGGGGAGAAGTGAGATTGTGATCGACATGTTTTTATGAAGAAAAAAAAAACGTTTTAGGAACGCACATTGCACACCCGGAAAGATGTTGGAATAGAGTTTATGTGGTGATTGCAGAACAAATATGAAGGCCATCTGTGACAGATTATACAGCTTTCACATCATTATTTTCCTGATTTTTATTTCACATACTTTTTATTTTATTTTGCCTCCTTCTGCTTACTCTTTTCTTTTTTAGCCATTCATAAATCAAAATTATTCAGCTCATCCAGGAGAAAGGTGCTGTGACTTTTTTGATTTTTTATGCATTAGGAAAGATTTAACTTGATTTCTAAATATTTGCCCCAATCATCTTTTAATTCCTTCAAAAACCTTGTTCTCTTTAAAATCAGCTTCAGCATACTTTTTTTTGTCTTGGGCTGATGTCAAGTTTTAGCTACTATTCTGCTCATTTTGGCTAGCATTTAGCTACTTTTAGCTTTTACTCTGCTAATTTAGCATTTGCCTAGTTATTTGCTATTTAGATTTTAGCCTTTTAGTACCATTAGCTTTAGCTAGCACAGTTAGTTTGGGCTAGGATTTTCATACTTTTAGGTTTTAAGTAACTTTTTGTCACTTTTAGCTTTTTTTCTAGCCCTTTGTTACGTTTAGTTAGCGTCTTGCTACAGTTAGCCTTTAGACTTTTGCAATAGTTAGCCTTTAGCTAGATGTTTGCTACTTTGAACTTCGTGCCTACATTCTGGTAATTTTGGTTGCCTTTTGATACATAAAAGCTTGTATATAGCCTTTTTGCTAATTTTAGCTATCCTTTTACAGTAGTTGGTTTTTAGCTGCAATTTTGCTAATTTTGGCTAGCTTTTTACTTTTTTTAGCTAGTGTTTTGCTCTGTTTAGTTTGCCAAATGTTTTGCTTCTTTTAGCCTTGACAGCTGAGTTTGCGCTTTTTCAGCTAATTTCAGCTGTCGTTCAGCACTCGTACTGTCCAGCCCTTCTGCTGTATTTTCTCAGTACATTTCTGTCATCCCAGTCTGATGTTCTGATGTGGCATCTGGGTGTTTCTGTGTCTCTTACTTAAAGCTCTGCCTCGTAAAGGTTGCTATTTCATTTAAGCTCTGTCTGGGCTGCTGCAGTGTACCAAGTCTGGACTTGCAGTCCGAATTCAGGCAGATTTGCTCCGCAGGTGTGTGTCTCTGCAGCACAGAGTCTTCCTGGTTGAGACACAGAACCACCATTTGTACCACTGTGGGTTTGCAGGATCGTTCGAGTCGTCCTTATTGATGTTTGTGCGCTCAGATGGCACAGCAGGAAGAGCCCCTGTATGATTTCCCAGTGCCCGCCAAGCCGTCTCAACACAAGCTGCTGTGTCCTCAAAGGGGACGGGGGTCCCTGAGAAGCATCAGCGTGCTGGACCGCCTCCTGCTCACCGTTCCCGTCTGGCTCCAGCTGTCAATCAACCCTGCCACTGCACTTCACATCCTGCAGAGAGAACCTCCCGGGGTGAGAAACACTCAACACACACTGAGCGGAGCGGATGCGTGTCTGATACACACTCACACCTCCGTTTTAGTGAACATCTGTGTCGTCCTGCAGACGTTCCTGGTGAGGAAGTCCCGCACGTCCCGAAGAAAAGTGCTTTGCGTGCGTTTGGCAGACGACAGCGTGCCATCCTTCGTTCAGCAGTTTGGCATCAGGGAGGAACAGTGTAGTAAGAGCATCTCACAGAGCGCCCCGAGTTGGTTTTTGTTTTCTCATCCCTCTGTTCACACATTAGTACAACATATTCATCACTTATTGCTCTTAATGTCTTTAATTGGTCTTGTTTGGTTAATGCAGACAAGTAACGAGACCCTTTTTCACATTTTACTGTTATTTTAATTAAAATTACCAGCTCTGTCTCTGGAGACTTCAGCAATCAGCTTTCCAGATCTCCCAAGACTTCTTTCCTTTTACTGTGTAAGCAGGTAAAGACAAACAAAGAGGTTTTTCAATTCCTGTTGTTTTTATTACAAGAGTAAACCAGCATTGTTATTTCCTCTTCTTTGTGCGTCAGAGATGTGTTACCGTTCCCTCTGGAGCTTCCTGAAGCCATCGCAAAAGCAGCGTCACACAAAGAGCTGGAGTCCATCTCCCATATGGGAATAGGTTGGTGGTTTATTCGTTTCTTCACAGCTGATTTTGTAACCTAAACTTGAATTACCTCAGGCTTTAAAGAAGGGATTTATCTACGTGACTCACTTGTATACTATGCATTTAAAAATGTCTAATGAATATCTTATAAACCACTAAACAAGTTTTAAAGAAGAGGTTTTATTTTCAAACTAAAAATGTTAGGATGGTCGTAACGTTCCGATTGTTTTCCAGAGTTCTGGAGTTCCCACTTAAATGTTCGAGGGCCGCGGGAAGCACCGAAGCCCAAGAAAGACGAGAAGAAGCCAGATGTTGCGGCGTCAGTTTCACCTCAGCCCCAGCCAGATTCGCCTCCTCATCTCGACTCGGACGACCATCCTTCAGCTGCACACAAACCAGACACCGACAGTAAACAACCCGACCCAAACCCCACTTTATTCCATGAGTTCTGTCCGATCATGACGCGCAGCCCCAGTGAGCTGGACTGCGGCTCCGGCCAGGGCGCGCTCTGCTTCATCAACCCCCTCTTCCTGCAGTCCCAGAATGCCTTGTGCAGACGGCGCATGTTCAAGCGCAGCCTCAAGGTTCGGGTTTCCACAGAGACGTTGACCCAGCTTTCACCTCCGCTCGCTCCGCCACCTCCTCCGCCTCTCATGCCGAAAACCAAAGGGAGGTGTAAAGCCCTAAGAGGGGGGAAAGGAGCTGCTCAGTGTCGTGAAGCTGCTGCCGATGCCTGCCAGACACAGAAACGGGAGGATCCATCAGGAAGTCCTCACTTCCTGTTTGAGACGCTGGAAGAGGAGCAAGCAGATTCTGAAACGGACCAAAGCAAAGCAGGAGTCAAAGAGGAGGACGCCTCAGCTCAGTTTCCCACCATAAAGGAGCATCTTTTAGATGAATACATGACTCCTCCAGTGAACCACCCCCCTTCCCTCTCCCCGTACCACTCACCATCTGTTTCTCCCATGGCACCTCCTCTTTTCCCTAAATCCTCTCACGAGTCCCCATCGGCCCCTCGTTCCCTCTCACCTTACCAGTCTCCATCTATATCTCCTAAAGCTCCTTCGTCCCCGTCACCAAACCACTCGCCATCCCTGCCCCACGTCTCCTCCACACCGGACACTCCTTCAGGAGCAGAGAGGGAATCGGAGGAGCCGCTCACAGACGGTAATGAGGATGACGATGCTGATGAGGCTTTAAATGAGGAAGAAAGCGCCACGTCTCTCGAAGACACGGAGCGCGGCGGTTTGAACGCCGATGTCGAAGAAGCAGCAGAAACGTCATCTCTCTCAGCGAGCGAACCAACCGCTCACAGGGGAAGCCTCGAGTGAACAAACGTAACGTCTCTCTGAATTACCTCAGGTTTCTTAATAATACGAGAAATTTTAGGAATTGCTTTGTAGAAATCTGTTTTCAGTATCGTTTTACCTCAGCTCCATTTTTTGCACCAAAAGGTCAAATAAAAGGGCAGTATTGTTGACAGCACTGGTTATCACCAATGATGACACTGTTTTGGCTACTACCACAACAAATTTTAGCTCAATATCTGTTAAACTGGGTGATTTATAGCCGTTCCATGAGTTTTTAGTTGGCTGCATTTTGAATTACGTAGAGTCAAAAGTTAATAAACAAATCTGCAGCCAATTAATTTGAGTTTAACGGAAAAATAAAGATGTTTTATAATTCTAATGAAATACCAACAAGTTTTTATCAAACACATTTTATTAGTTTTGCCTCATAACATGTCATTTCATATTTCTTCAATTGAAATCACTTCTCAAATTATATCAACCCACACCCCAAACAAAAGGAAATGTCTGTTTAATCACCACTACAGCCAGTTTACTGAAAACCTGTTAAATCAGTTTTTGTTTTAGTATCACTTTTGCTTCACCACAAAACAAAATCCTCCTACAGTGACGATCTTGTTTTAGCATTTTTTTCCCCTCAAGAATGATTTTTATTTCTTAGGCTGACAGTTTGTTCACGTTTTCTGAGCGTTTCCACAAAATGACGTGTTTGTGAAGCAACAATTAGACTAAACTAAATGAAAAACACTTCAGTTATCTGTGACTGCTGGCTGTTACAGACTTATTTGATTCTTATGGCTTTAATTAAAGATTTATTTATTCTTCTGGACACCTTTTTTAAACTTTTTTTCTTCTTCCTTTCATGAGATTTGTGCAGTTTGTATTTTACAAACCCAGTCAGCAGATAACCCTTCAACACCAACAGGGAGCATCTCTTTTGCTCAGCTCCAACAGGTCGGCCTCCACCTGGTCTGCGTCATCCGGGAATCGCTCGGCGAAGGAGCGAATCAGACCCGCTGCGCTGCTTTCGTATTCCACCAGCTCAACGCTCGCCCCTGAAAACCACACACAGTCAACAGACTGAAGTCTCGATTCTGTCACACCCAGCATCGATTCGATCAAACAACATCATATGTTGGCGTAGATTCTCAGTCGTGCAGGTCAACGCAAATCCAAAAAGTAAACCGATTAAAGATGTAGCAACAAGACTTCTATTTTGTAAGTCACTTTTGCCTGCAGTGTGAACATAGCCGAAATAACTCACAGCTGAAGTTTGGCTACGTACCGCTGACTCTGGTGTTGGCCTGGACAAACATTTTGCGAGCCTCCTTCCTCAGCAGCACGGTCTCACGCAGTCGCAGGAAGCTGTGGGCGCCGCCGTCGCTGACAGTGGAATAACCTTCATAAAGAGCCCTGCCTCCTTCCACATCCGCTGTTGATTTAAAAACCTACACATGGTGGAATCAGATGGGGGTTTTTTATACATAAAGACATGACACTGACAACAATTCTGAATTTCTAAAGGTTTGCACTATTTAGTCAAATAAAATATGGAATCAAGCTTTTGTGTCTACAAATAGTAAAGTACAGATTCAGTAAAGAACATACCTGCAGTTTACAAAGGAACCTGTGGATGGCGTTCTTGCCCACAGTGTGGATCTTGCTTCGGTCGAGTGTGATCCGTGCATCGGGCTTACCGTCCTGACCCGTCACTTCCTCCAGGCCCACCAGTCCCTCTCCGGCTTCCAGGAGAACCCGCAGGATGACGAAACGAGCCTGCATGTGAGCCTGAGGCCCCCAAAAAAAAAGGACAAATGTGACATGTCGTGACTACAATGTAAACACAGAGACAGACTTACTGTAAACTAAATGTGAAACAATACAGTCACATCCAACTAATCATGAGGGATTAGAAGAGACAAGATTATTAATCTATGCGCTAACGCTTCATATAAACACCCTCAGGTTGTGTGGAGCTGTGATCGCAAGAGTTTTTACACAAAGACTTTCAGATGCTTCACTTTAAAACCTGTCCAACTGAATCTACACAAACATGCCGACTGATTACCTGTCTCCAGCTCTTGCGCTCAGGTGTGTAGAACTCCAGGCCCATTAGTCCTCCTCGGACCATGCTCAGCCAGTTGATGTACACCACATCCTCTGCCTCCTCTCCTTCATGACCAAAAATACTGGGACAAACAGAAACGTTAACTTGCTGGAGGACTTTAAGTATTTGACACATTTAAAATATAACTTATACATCTGACTAAATTTATTAAGAAAAATAAATCAGAGTGACATTTTACCTCAAAATAACTCCACACAACTTCCTTTGATGATCCAAATTTTAATTCTTTCCCTCTAACTCTTGCTTGGTAACTTTGTTTGAAACACGTCGGATACATTTAACATCAAACCAGCGTTCCATACCTCAGCACATGTTTGTTGAGGCACAGATGGAGGCCCACGCATTCAGCGCGGCATTCTTCATAAGAAGAGGCGATTGTAGAGAATTTACTGTCCCACGTCTCGCTTCCTCGATACCAACTCAAAACCTGAGAGGTAACGTCAGAAAATCAGTGCTTTCAGTCCAATTTTAAAGCCACATGTGGCAGCGAATGCAAACTCACCGCCTCCCCGGTCTCTGGGTTGATCACTTTACTCTGATCAAAGTTGAACTTGCCTTTGTCATCCTGAGGGATAAAAACAGTTGGCGAAGAGGAACATGTGCCAAATTATCTCCGCGTAAATATGTTGGACTGACCTGGACGAATAGCTTCCCGCTTCCATGACCCAACAGCTCGTGAAGGCCAACCTGCACCTCGAAGGACGGGCCCTTCCATTTGATGAACAAATCCTAAAGCACAAAAAAAAAGGAAAGAAACAATCATTTATCATACATAAATCAAACACAGGTGGTGAATAAATACAGAAAGTAAGGTGAGACCATCAGGAGTCTGAACGTGTTACCTTGTCCTCTTCTTGGAGGAAGGTGAGTTTTTCTTTCTGCGTAGCGTAGGCTACAGCCAGCACGTTACCAAGCGACACATTTTTAAATCCCTCTGACTGTCTGATGTCATCGTCTATAAACAACATTGTAAAATAAACATGAAAAAAAACATCTGCTACAAAACTAAACTAACTGTGTATAATTGATATTATTATGGTTATAATAGCATACGTACAGTTTGGGATGTTAATGCCAGCTGGTATTCCGCTTCCGGCGAACGTGAGGACGTCCAGCGAGGTGAAGTCGGGTTTGAGGAACGTGTCTTTCTCAAACTCCTGGGGCCAAGGCAACTCGGGGAGCAGGACCTCAGCAGAACCCACCAACTTGGCAAAACGCTCGCTCATCGCCTTGTTCACCACCGCAACAAAGCCTTAACGACATGTCACAACCCACAGGTGGCACGGTCATTTAAACAATACAAACTCAAACCGTCATTTTTCCCTCTGCTCAAGCATACAGAGCGCTGTAGTTTATATTTGCACACTGGGTAGGGAAAAAAAAGCAGAAACATTTGAACACTGCCTAGGACTGCACTCTTCTGTACAAGGTTTTGTGATATTTCTAATTTCTTCATTAGAGAACTTAGGCTTAAACCACCAGCATTATTTTGTTTTTCTTCATCAATAGTTACCTTCAAACTCTCCTCTAGAGCCAAATGGGTCTCTGTAGCTCTCTATGAACCCGATATAACTGGGAAAAGAGAGAGAGAACAAGGTGAGTAACAAAAACTAAAGAGCAGGAAAAATGTTTCAGTAGTTATTAAAATTTGTAGCTCCAATTACTGAGAGCAAAGGTCTCTGCAGTGAACTTTATACGGAAGTACACAATCAAAACAAAACAAGATTAAAAGAAGACGTCAAGAAAGTAAAAGTTAATGACAACCAAGCTGCCTTTTATGTTTTATAAGTAATAACAGAGCAGTCAAAAATTAACACCTGTCCCTGCTTATGATCCTGTCTCAGATATTTAAGGTGCTTGCGTTTGATAAGGTGTCTTAGAGCTCTGCGTCACCTCTCAACAATTGGTCCCTTGTCTTTGATCCAGTACCGTGAGCCCTCTTTGTGGGCTTCAATAGAACCGACAGTGAAACTGCGCTGGTACTCTTCCAGCATCTTCTTTTGGTTCTCATTGGCAGTGTAGGCCTGTTGAAAAGTAAAGAAAAAAAACAAGAATCATAAGAAAAGCAGAAAAAAACCCAAAGCTTCAAATGTTAATTTCAAGACAGCTGAAATATTTATTTTGCATCATGATTATTCTGCTGACTTCTATGGTTTATTTCCATTTAGCTTAGGTTCTGTTTTACAAAAAAAAAGAACAGCTCATGTTGCTGCTGAGAGAAAGCTAAACGTACACAAGCAGCACCATTTTTATGTTTCACCATTTCCTTGGCAGTTCCTTACCTGTGCTTCTTGGAGGTAATAACAGACTTTTTCCATAATTGGACAATAATCTCCCCTCTTCACAATAAACTCTTTGTCCTCAAAGCTGAAGCTGCCACAGCAAGACTCACACTCCCCGTCCACTGCACAGTCTGTGAAGTAATGATGTACAGAGATTTTATATTTTCATCAACCATTTGTCTAGTTACACAGACTAATCATATGAAGACATGTTAATAACGCTGCTGTGTTTCAGTCTCAAACAAAAAAGTACCTCTGAAGTGCAGCTTGACACACATTATGTGACATTTTGGGTGCGATATTTGTCAGAAGCTTTACTTTACACTCATTCTGACCTTTCTGCACAGCTGAAGCCAATCTCACTTCATAACAGGTTTTCCCTCCAGTGTCTTTCTTGAACAGACGTGTGTTGTAGGCAGACAGTTTCTGGAAAACAAACAAGAATACAGCCAGTCAAACTTAAAAATGTCTAAACAGTTTATGATTCTGATCAAACTAGTTAAAACAGACTAGAATAGTTAAAATAAGATTGGTTGCTTCAGCTAGAAATTTGCTTACTTTTGAATCTAGGAACCTCTGAGCCAGCTCTGCATCCTCCAGACAGCAGTTTCCTGAGAAATAGGTGGTAATTCCCTAAAAAGTCAAAATACCAGAGTCACACAACCTTTTCAGACACAACCCTTTGAGGATATAAAACAATAACATAGCAATAAATAGCATAAAAATCTTGTGACATCCAAGGCTAATGAAACACTCCTTTAGATGCAGCACCAATGTTTCAAGATATCTGAGCACAATAACTTACAAATAAAACATCACTACAAAAGCCACACTTTTACTTAGAGACTCAACTTAATAAAAAGACTAGATGTTTAGTGGATCTAAGAAGTAAATCTTTTAGACAAAGCAAGTGCAATCTCAAATATTAGAAAATGTGCAGCGTAGAACAAAGCATTTACCCAAACAGTTGTCAAATCTACCATAAGAAATAACGTCACTTTAGCAATTTTTATTAGTCCAAAAATTACAATGTTAAATTATTTTAGATCCCCACCTCGTCACCCAAGCCAAGTTGTTTCTGTCTGTCTTCAAGCGAGTACATAAGACACGAGCAGCTGTCCCACAAAGCCTCCATCTCACTGGGGTTCTCTTGAAACACCTGGCTGGCCCTCACCAGACCTTCCAGCTTATCCTGAAAAAAAAAAAACCCACCACATCTTAATTTTACATTCCATTTATAAAAAAGGTTGCGTTTTAAAGATATCACCATCTTGTAAAACTAATTAGAGAACAGAAAAACTAGATTTACACCCAACACTTGATATTTACTTACCTTTGGTAGATTTGGGATGAATTTGGTGTCTCCAAAAGACTTATAGTTGCCCATGTTTGCATACACACCAGCTGCATATACCAGGAAGGCCTACAGAACACAAACGGAACAAAATTACTAAATAAACTGTCTGTCTGTAGCTCTACTTAGGGGCAATGTGCATGAAAACTCCCCATAAAACTGTGACTGTGTACCTGGTACTCCTCAGAGCTGAGGCCAGCTGCTTTAGCAACTTGTTCCAGCTGCTCTGGTGTCTGCTTCCTGAAGATTCTCTGGAGCAAAACAAAGATGTTTGCAGACTCTGGAGACGTCTGCAGTAGCACAGCAAGACCACCATACCTTACAAAGATCACAAGGACAATGCAAATATGACTCTTCAGTTCAATAAAATTATTTTATTTTCCAGTCAAACTTTCTACCAATTGTTTGATGTCGGCATTGATTGGCTGCAATCAGAAGTTAGAGACGTACCAAGCTGCTCGTGACAGATAGTGGGCATACATCTTCTCCTGAGGTGAGAGCAAATGAAAGGCTTCCGCACAGTCAAGTGCAGAGACACCGATGTCATTTGGGAGGTAGTATTGGGAGTCCACCATCTTGGCTCTGAGATTTAACAATGCTGATAAGGTCTTGTTGTAAAGGCAAAATGGAAAAAGCAATGTAAAAAAAGGACAAAAAACAGGTGAAACAAATACTGTATTACATATCACTGAATTACATCACTCTCAATTTGTTTTTAAAGATGTAAACAATTGGAGGCATTTAAGAAAAAACATGAGAATTAAGAGGTCCTTTAAATAAAGTTTCAAGGTCATAAGCTGCTTAACAGTCCACCTTAAAACAAAATGATTCAGTCGGGTTATCTCGCATGTTTTCTGTTTCATTTCCCTTTCAAAACTAGTAACAGATATCACAAAAGTAACGCGTCTGTTCTCGAAATTGATCTGCCTCGTTTCCTCTTTAAAACCAACCCCGTAATACCAGCTGGATTGAAGTGATCTGAAACCACACGTTTTAGAAAAGATGATAGTAAGTCAACAAATGGGAACATTAGCAGCGTATGCTAACGGCTGCAAAGTGAGAACAAACATTACCATAACTTCTATAAACCGCACGAGTTTTAAAGACTATGAAATTATGTTTATGTATCTTCATTACCAGATAAACAAGAGTTAGAAACGTAGTTTAAAGTTAGCTCCATAATTTGTTACCTTTGTTGAACGTCTCCACGAACATCAAATTGCAGTCTCACGCAATTCACTTCCTGTATTCATTCATATGTATACCCGCCCCTTAACCAATCGGAAGTTGTACTTTGTGACTGACGTAATTGTTAGCTAATCACAAAACAGTTGTCCAGATTTTCGCGACATACCTTTTAAATCAAGTATCAATTCATTGTAAGCAACCTGCGTCGATTTTGAAAAAGAAATTTTGCTTGCAAAATATGTATTTTGAAACAGTCTTTTCTTTATTCGCCTTTGGTCTGTTTTCAAAATTCAGGAAAATATCTCGTAACAGCAGAAATGTGTCAGAAAATACCCACCTAGGCACGATAAAGTTAGTTGAAATCGAAAAGGCACTCATCCTTAAATTGTTCTCAAAATATTATAAACTAAACAAAGACTAAAAGTACATTATTTAGAAGAGTGTTTGCCAAAGTTGGGGTCGGGACCTCAATATGGGTCACGAAACACTAAGTAGGGTCATGACTCATGAGAAAACATGCAGAAATAAATTTAAAAGATGTTTGCCAATGTAACATTTAGATTTAATTGTCAAGAGATAAAACTTCTTGGTGATGCATATGGCATGTGTTTACTGTAAGATAGGTACAAATAACAGAAAACCTCAGATTTGGTAATTGGTTTTTAAGGCTGTCTGAAATGATGGCACAAGGTTTTGCCACATTTTCATGTAATAAATTTATACTTTTCTTTTAGGAGCATGTGATACACAGACATACTGCTGTTTCCAATGTTGCATTTATTGACCACTAAGAATTAAGATTTTTTTTACTAATCTGACTGGAAAATCTAAGAAAATGGAACAAGAAGACTGACTTTCCATGTTGGTAACTCAAATATCCTTTAATGTTAACGGTTGACTCACTTTTTCCTACTACTGTAACTTACCAAGTGCATATAAAATATTTTCATTTGTAATTGTTGCTCTAACAATATACAATTCTTTGATGCCATTTAAGGGCATTTCTTTTTCGGTTTGTGATGCTAATTTGTTGAAAACCGCAAACAGCATGTTATTTATCTAACTATAATAATTACAAAATAAAAATATTGATTTTGATCACGTGGATAGACACGTGTGAATGTAGAAAGCTAAGTTGACCCAATTTTTTTTTTTTAATTCTGTGCTCCAAATTGCATGTGTATGTTATCTAACTTAAAATAAAATAGTTAGGGGGAAAATTTGAGGCAACAACTTTGATTACATTAGTAAGATGTGGTTGTGATTTCTCTATGCCTAAGGATAAAGTGTCATTTTATGATATTGTATGAGGAAAAAACAAAACAAACTACAACATAAAGCATTGTGTTTTGTCAGTTTATTGACTTTTATTGCATTTTAACAAACGATGAATGCTATTTACAAAAGCTGTGCCACAGAAAGTACCAGAGTTAGTTGGTGGTATTTTACCCCAATTTTTTTCTTTTAGTGAGCAGTCTTTTGCCACCAGAAAGTGGGAACAGATACATTTCTTTTTTTTCTGTTAACATTAGGGTTCATGCTTGAGTTTTGCCATCTTTCCTGGAAGAAGGTGTTGTAGGGAGAACCCAGCGGTAGCAGTCCGAAAAGCTGAGGCTCTTATCCACTGCACAGCTGGTGCAGTAGACGATTCCTAAAGCCAGCATCACTACAAGAAACACACACAGAGGCACCAGCAGAGCCACAAGCAACCAGCTCTTGTCATGTTTGCGTTTGCCAGCAGTCGACCCTTCTACCACTGATGTGCCATTGGTGTCCATCTTAGGTGCCTCAGACTCCCCAGTGTCACTGGACGATCCTGTTTTAACTATGACCCCACCACTTGGATCTTTTCCTCTTGTCTTAATGTCGTGATCTATGTCGTTGTTGGTACCCATTTTTTGTGTTGGAGACTGAGCTGTCTGGTATTGTTTAGGTGAAAGGTCATCCCACTGGTTTAGGTGATTATCTGACTGATGGGCCATATCAGGGGTAAGTCCTTCAGGGGCCTCCGTTTGCCAATTGACATCATTGTTGCTGTCCTCTTTAAAATACGGGTCAGAGGTGGACCAAGGAATATCATACTCATCAGAGGTACCAGTATCAGGGGTCAGGGTGGAATACTCTTCATCATAATTGGAAGCTTGGCAGGTAATTCCATCTGGCTGCAGGTCAAAGCCTTCATCACACTCACACCGGTACCCTCCAATTTGGTTGAGACACTGGTGGTGGCAGGGTGATTCCAACACACACTCATCCACATCTAGACAATCTCCTTCCCCGGTCAACTCATAGCCGGGTTCACACAAGCATGTAAAGGACCCAATAGTGTTCTCACAGGAGCCGTCGCAGCTGCCGTCATCGAGACACTCATCCACATCCACACACTCACCATCATTGTCTGGCTGAAACCCATGAAAGCAGGTGCAATGGAAGGTGCCTGGGGTGTTCACACAAAGTTGGGGACATGGTTGCTGTTGACATTCATCCACATCAGAACATCTGCGGCCATCTGGACTTATCTGATACCCTGGAGGGCATGTGCAGCGCATGCCCCGAACTGTTTCAGAACAGTCATACTCGCACCCCATCTCAACACAAACTCTTTTGATTTGCGGCGGGACAGTGGGCACGGCAAAATCATGAGACAGTTCAGGTGGGTCGTTTTGGTTCAGGGGATCAGGCTTGCAGCTGTAGCCATCCTCATCTATGACAAACCCCTCAGAGCAGTAACAGTAGTAAGTTTGGTCTTTGTTCTGGCAGTGCTGCTCACAACCATGGTCCCCACCACACCAGTCCTGTGTTGCTGCAATAGAAGAACATAGAGGGGCATCTATGGACCAACCCACGGTCTTGTCTTCTCTCTCCATGCAAAGAACAGTTTGCTCAGCAGAAGCATCTGGGTTCAATCTGTCTGTAGGACAGGGCAAAGTAGCAACAGATCCAAAGGGCACATGGGTCAGCATGGTGCTTACAAGTTTAAATGGTGTTGTATAAACAGCTGGACCTCTGCCCTCATCGTCTAGTGGAGAACACGTCGCTTTATGGTTGTACTGACAAATGTATCCATCCAAAGGTAATGCACAGGGGCCTTCAGCCCACTTGTAGTTTGCGTCACTCTCTGGCTCGCTCTCTGACGTGTGAACAGTCATGGCCACGCAGCGATGGGCAGCACACGTCTTTGGCATTTCTTCGCGGTTCCAGTTGGTGAACTGACCTTCTTGATTTCCTGTTAGAAGATACAGATAATAACCAAATCAATCAGCCACCAATGCGTTCATTAAATTTTGCTTCATCTTTGCTTTTTCAGACCTATCATGACATGGCTTGTCAGGCTTGTTTTTTTTTATTTTTTTATTTTTTTATAGTTGTGCATTGTTTTAGACGCAACACTGTTTTTGATATCACCACTAGAGGTCGCCATAGTTGGAAATGTTTCAATACAGACCAATATGCAACAACAAATTGCAACAATATTTTTTATTCCCATTACATTTGAACTGAATGAAATTCAGTCACTTCCCTCCAACAACAATGAAGAAAGATTTTTTATCTAAATAGATTTTTGATGAATAGTCACATTACGATTAGGAGAGTTTTGTTTTTTATTATTTCAGTAGAGCTCATTATGTCTACTTAGTAAAAACATAGATTTTTGTTCTCATCCATCATGTTTCAGAATCATACCCAGAACAAATAAAACTAACACTGGTCTGCATGGCTTTAGTACAATCAAATCAGTATATTTTTGTACAGTATTTTATTAAACCCACTTTTTAAATATGACCCAGGGAATAAAAAAACAAAGCAAGCTGGTCTCAGAACTCTTGAAAGAATAATGCTTTTCCTGGCTGTAGTCTGGGGCACACACATCTGCTTTCTGCAAGTCTGTAATGTCTAAATTGCTTTGAGGGGTGGCAATGAGTTCAAGGAGTGAATGTCCCTAGTTGCACTAGTCCTCTCTCAGCAAAAGAACAGGAGTTAATGCCAAAACCATTCATGAAGCACAAAGTCCTGCAGACTGGTCTGAAGTGCCAAAGTCTGACAGATGTGCGCAGAAAAAGAAAACATTGTTTCAATACTGTAATGTCACTGTATAATTTTATACCTATAGGTGTGTTTATTTTTAGTTAGAGAAGAGAAGAGTAAGTTTTTTTCTGTTGTGCCACAAATCTATATTTACTACAGTAATTATCTAACAAAATTAAAATACAATTATACTATCAAAACAAATTAATGGTTTTAATTAGAATATTGTCTAATCACACAGAAAAAAGCTTCTCTCTTTTAAGAGGCTAATGACTAATTGCGTCATTGGTAATTAACAAACAAGTATTTGTTTTTCTATTATCTGATGGTGTTACATGAGCAAACTCATAAACTATGGTTCAGTGGAAAAATAAAAAAATGAGACTTTGCCTGTGACCCAGACGAATCCTCTGAGTGGACGAGTGATTGAACACTGGCGTGGAGGTCTGTACAGTCCAATCCAGAGACGTAACCTGGACCTGGAGCCTTGGAGATCAATGGCCGACATCAGTTCGTGGACCACGCCCGCTGCTTTATAGGTATGCATAGTGGCCAGGGTCCCACCATGCTCCCTGCAGGCTTGCCCAGCTTCCCTGAAGACTTTCTTTTGGAAGAAGACAGCGTAGCATCCTTCCTGATAACAGATTGTGTGTTTCTCTGGCAGCTGAGCTTCGATCAACAGCTGTTCCGTCTCAGGTTTGCTCTGCCTTTGGCCCCAGCTTCCAGGGGCCACGCAAACAATCAGGAGCCACGAGATGCACAAGAGACTCATGCTGCTGCAGCCACCCCTGTTTTTCTTCAGCATCCTCGACCACAAGCTAAGAGATCTAAACTAAGCCAACATTCAAAGGAGTACCACAACTTACTAAAAGAAATAAAAAATGACCATGAGAAAAAGTTTCCTACCTTTGATCACAATAACCTTGAGCCAATCTAGACCAAGTTTTTTTTAAATCAAATTAGTTTATAACAAAAAAGTCCAGAGTAAATGTATTTTCGTTCATTTGCCTGAAACAGCTATAACACTTATATCAGCGCAAAACACCCAAACTATCATTCAAACTGTCAGTGACTTTTCAAATCTGCCTCCAACAGAGCTTGTCAAGAAAATTCTTCCAGAACCTCCAATTGTTTTAAACATGCAGTTTAAAATGCAGTCCAGTGTGGAGCAGAAAGTAGGGAGCTGCCTTTCCTCCAAGTCCAAAACAGATGAAATGACTTGAATAAACATTCAGGGCAGAAATCCTGTGACTTTATCTGATCCTGCCACGGCTTTCTTACCTCTGCTGAGCTGGCTTTCAGACTGAGCATCAGAAAGAGAAGAAGACTGGGGAGGGCTGAGGGGAAGGGGGAGGGGGGCAGTGTAGAGGGAAATTGTGGAGGAGATCTTTGCATTTCTGGAAGAGGGGGCTGGTAAAGTGTCTGGAAGAGGACCGGAGGGGACGATGGTGTGTGTGGGGGGGACAATTGGAAGAATTAAAAACCCTGGGAGAACTATGAAAACCATATGAAATGCTGTCCCCAATCTAGACACACACACAGCAATAATGCAAAGCAGCATTCACAGGAGTGGAATCTGTTTGTCGGCATCATGAGATGCAGAAGTTGTCCTTCTGTTCTTCTACATGTCTGCCACCCCCATCCATCTTCGGTGTTTCTGTCTTTCCTTCTCTGTCAGGGGTGTCACTGTTTAGTACTTCTTTTTGCTATCTTAGTTTTCCCCCTATACGTTCACCCTTGGCACATTTTTCTCGCATCGCCTGTTCATTTTTAAAGTCCGCACCAGCTGGAAGTTTTTAAGTGTTCGTTGGAAACTTTAGAGTGAGGAGCAGAAATACCAGTTGAACTGTGCATATTGTGGGTGTGTGTGTGTGTGTGTGTGT
>JAVKLF010000028.1:6452928-6474754 GCA_034783495.1 Millerichthys robustus
AGCTTTCTCTGCAAGCACAGAAAGTTACACCCATAGAATCAATACATCTGATGATTAAAGATACAATAAAATAATGCATTTGACTTTACAAGCTCGTTACTATTTGGCCAACATTCTTCTGTTTTGCTTTGTTTATCCTGCAGGTTTGGGAAACAAAAGGCAAAAGTAGTGTTCTGTGACTTGTGGTGTCTGTATTTCATACGGCGCAGATAACGTTTGCAAAACTATATTCCAAACATGTAGTCGTACCCAATTCTCTTAGGAGCTCTACTGCTCAGCCACAGCAGAAACATCGTTCAAAATTTCAATGAGTCACAAAAAGTTGGATTTCACATGACTGATCTGGCTTTTTGATACCTATAGAAACTTTTACACAATCACAGAATAATCTGTGGGAATTTTGGAGATTTTGTCACAGATTACCCGTCTGACAGTTAAAATTTTTGCCAACTCTCTTTATTCACACAAACTTCACACCTCTACTACAATTTATGCATCAAAACATAGGCAACCCCACTCAGCGTCTCTCACTTTTAAAGGTTTTATGGTTTTCTCTCAACTTCATTTTCTCTCTATTTTTGTGGCTTCTCAAGATTGATTTCAGCTGGTTCCTCATCTTTCCTTTTGTTTATCCCCCCTTGGTCATTCTTTGATGAAAATGTTTCTTCATGTCGTTTCCTTTGATGCACACATGAGCAGGCACAGGCACTTTCATTTGATCAGACGGGACAGAAAGAGCCGCTGACTGCAGGGCTTTGCTTTCAGCACCTCATTTTAGCTCCTCGGCTCTGGTGGTGGGTGGTGTGAAAGCAATAACAAGAAGAAAAAAAAGAAACAACAACACAAACATCACTCACTTCCAGCAATCTAAACAAACAAAACCGTGAGACCAAAAGATGAAAACTAGCTACGAGAAAATATATCAAAAAAGAAATAAAGGTACTAACCTCAGTTTAATAACAACACCAAGCTGCTACGCCTGTCACAAGAATGAAAATCATATCGGTATCTGCTCCATCATCACGTCTGCTGCTGGAAGCTTTCTGCTGTTTCTGAGAGTGCTGGCCTCCATCATAACACTGATATCACTTCTTCCATCTTTTAACTTGATATTAAAAACAGAAAACATTTATAAAACCAGCAACGCACAAGAAGCAGATTGTCAAATCTCTTCATTACAAACCTTCATCAAAATTTATATAACATAAAACACTCTTTCTTTTTCCCCTCTGTAACCTGGACACCATCTTTCCCAGTGGGCTGGTTGGTATTCTAGGGAGTAGCTGGTTGCCATGGAGACACAGGAATAAGGAAATGCAAATGTCAGCTGTCCTAAGTTGGTGCAGTTTGTTCTGTGAGACCTGGCTGAGAAAATGAGTAAAAGATCAGACGAGCTGATTGATGGAACTTGTTTTAAACTGACGTCGTCGTTACAAAATCATTCTGTATCTGAGAAGCTCCACACCTCTCCCTTCAACATGTTCACTTGTCGCCTTTTTTTTTTTTAGCTATTTGTCCTAATACACATCACCCTTTTCCCACTCAGGAACACTTCACCCCGGAGTGCAAGTTCAAGGAGTCGGTGTTTGAGAACTATTACGTCACCTACTCCTCCATGATGTACCGGCAGCAGAACTCAGGCCGGGCATGGTACCTTGGGCTCAACAAGGAGGGGGCAATCATGAAGGGGAACCACGTCAAGAAGAACAAGGCTGCTGCACACTTCCTACCCAAACCACTCAAAGGTAGGAAAAAAGAAAAGAGAACAATCTGCAAGGCATGCTGAATTAAAAGTTCTTTTTTTTATTGTCTGGGTGATGTGCAGTTCTTCAAGGCATGCTGTCAACACGTGAAGATGGGGTTTTCACACGGAGAATTTATGTGTTTTTCAGGAAGGACTCAAGCTGATTTTAAAAGATTAAAGGAAATCTGTCTCTTTGGAAGCAGCATGTAGAGTTTTTGCTGTCCTTAATGAGCTGTCTCTTATTGACAGACAGCCTGATCAAAACAGGAAAGTAGACAGTAAGGGACAAAACTGTAAAAGTCATTCAAGAAGGTAAATCCGCCGAGTGGGATGAAATTAAAACATTGACTCTTTGGTAGATAATTGTCTCTAAAATTTGGAGAAGAGAAACAAACAGATGGGACAGAAAAATGACGATGATATGTTGAAAATGCACAGCTAAAAAGAATTGCAGTAGACAGAAATACAAGTTAACATTAGTGGCAAAATTGAATAAAGTTAAATTATCCAAGATGAGAATTTGGTAGAAAAAAACAAACAAACCCATGACACCTAAACAGAAGCAAAAGGTCAGAGTGAGATGTCATGACTGGAAGTGATAGGATGAAAGTGTTAATTAATGTGATTCAGAGTGATTCAGTGATAAACAACCATTAGACAAGAAAACCAGACAAGATGGCAGATCTTTTGCAAAAATCCAAACAGACCTATAAACCCCAACAAGATTTTATTATTATTCAGATATACTTTAGTGTTGATGATAAAATGTTGCAAATGTGTTGTGAAGGACCGTCTGCTGTCAAGTGATATTTTATCGTGAAAATTCTTTCTCCATGTGAAAACCTCATCTTCACATGTGTTGAGAGCATGACTTGAAGAACTGCACATTATCCAGAAAATGTAAAAAAATAACTTTTAATTCAGCATTTAATTTTAAAACTGACTTTTTGTCAGTTTACTGACTTGTTGTAATGCTAATGTTGATGAGCTGTGGCTGCCTTCATCAAGTGTGTTGACTCCAAAACATAATCACTTATAGATCTTCAACGAAAAATTACT
The DNA here is from genome assembly GCA_034783495.1 of Millerichthys robustus. Classification (NCBI taxonomy): domain Eukaryota; kingdom Metazoa; phylum Chordata; class Actinopteri; order Cyprinodontiformes; family Rivulidae; genus Millerichthys; species Millerichthys robustus. The sequence goes on from JAVKLF010000028.1 coordinate 6,455,732, forward strand.
TTCTGCAAGTTTCATGAAATTTGTTCAGAGCTTCGTGAGAATCTTTGGTTCCAGGCACACACACTGGCAAAAACTATTATTCCATGGTCCTTTGGTGGTGGTGGATAATTAATGTCATATGTTTAACTTGAACACGTGTTTCACATGGAAAATATAGTTTTAGAACATTTTGAACATGTTTTTGTGATCACATGTGGTCACATTTAAAAATCCAGTTTGATTTATAGGTTTTTAATTTCTCCAAACCCTCTGAAAATCATGTCTTTCTTAGGACTTTGGCTGCCATTTTTTATTTTTTTACAAATTCTTAATTAAGTTTTGATCAATTAAAAACCCATCCTTGTTAGTTTGTTAAAGCACTTCATATTTCAGCATTGTTAAAATGACTTACAGACCTATTAGCTAAAAAAAATCTAACCTAAAGTTGATGATCGGCTGAAGGATGATGTGTCTCTCAGGGCTTGACTGGATATTTTTCTATTTCCTAAAGACGTGCTTTTCTGATAATGTCCTCCACTTTCAGAATCTTTGAATCACATTTTACACAGTGTGCTATCATGTTCAGGAACAAGAAAAATGAGTGGAAAAGCAGCATCATGTGAACAAGGAGAGTTATTTCTGCCACAGTGTCGTGCTTTGTAAACCGAAAATTAACCCTGACTGCAACAGATTTTCCCAGAACAAAAAGAAAACCCAGCAGACAGTGGTTAGACTTGTCAGTCTATTGCTCTGGTTGTCTGATTTGCAACGTGGCTGATTTAGCTTGACGCCTGCTTCTATCCGCAGCGGGCAGCAGCTTCTAATGGAAAGGCTCTAAAAACCCACCTGACTTGGACAAAGCGGCAGCAGCACAAAGTTAGCTGGAGAGTGATTTATTTCCCGCAGGGATGAGGGGAGAGCCAGACAAAGCGAGGAGAGAGAGGGCATATTGGATTTAAATTCATTAAATGGACGCAAACACAAGTCAAAACAAACACTAAGGCTGCCCGTGTCTAACTGAGCAACTGTTTACTAATTGATCCTTTTTTAATGAAACTGTGCTTTCCTTGTTAATTTCTTACATTATACCAATTAATGCTTGGAGATTGTAATGTAATGCTCTCCGACTGAAGTAAATCAGATGAAAATTGGCGATTAAACACACCTCTTGTGCTCGAGACAAACCTCACTCGGTGTGCATGCGTGAAGAAGTGTAAAGTGAAGTGTAAAGTGCTTCGAGTGGTCGATAAGACTAGAAAAAGCTTATGTAAATGCAGTCCATTTATGATGTCAAACCCGAGTGGTTCTCTAACTGAATTAATTATTCATGTGTGTGTGTGTGTGTGTGTGTGTGTAGTGGCCATGTACAGGGAGCCGTCCCTCCATGACCTGACAGAACTCTCACGCTCGGGCAGCGGCACGCCGACCAAGAGCCGCAGCGCTTCAGCCCTTCTCAACGGCGGAGGGAAAACACCCAGCAACAATGACTTATCCTAGCCTCTTGACCCTTCGCTCACAAGCGCACACACCCACACACAGACACATTCACGCAAACACACACACACTCACACACAGATGTACACACAAATCTCAGGCCAACATTCCCCACTCACCAGGCTTGTGAGGGGTGGAACAAAGCGAGGAGGAAACGTAGGGAACCAGACAAGAACGTGCTCTTCCACTTCTCGAAGCCCCTCCCGCCCCGCTGCGTCTGACTGTGATGTAAATAAATCAAGGACAATCAATCCTTTTTTTTTGTGTGTTGAGCGGGTTTGGGGGTGGGGGCGCAGAGGGACAGGACCTGTGGATCTATTCCCTCATTCTCCTCCTGCTAACCTGAGAGTACAAGAGAGGGAGAGAAACACACAAACCTGGGACAGAGGGCGCTGGTCAGTCAGTCACACTCGAAGATAAAACAAGACTGTTACAGAGAACCAAAGAGTCCAAGTGTTTAACAAGGTTAATGCTACGGGGGTGGGGGGAGGCAGGTGGTCCGAATGTTACAGGGAGCTGCAAACGCAAAGCAAATCTTTATTCTACTGTATGTTTAGACAGAGCTCATGGGGTCAAGTCATGTTTTCAAAAATGACAAATGTATTCCTTGTACACTTCTGAGGTTTTATCGTTTGTTTGCATGCAGGTGCGTCTGTGTGTGGTGTGTGTGTGTGTGAGGTTGGGTACATGCTGTGTTTGCAGTTGGTGTGTGTACAAATGTGTGTGAGTGTGTGTGTACGCATGTGTCTTTGGGGGATTTTACCTTTTTAAGAACCGTTGTATATCCGACAAACCTCCTGAGGGCTTTAGCAGGTGACATATAAAGTTTACTGTATATGCTTCCATGCTTACTTCTTACAAGCACTGCTATTGTTTACCTTTTTGTTTGTTTGCTGTTGTCCCCTTTGTCGTTTGTTTGTTGTTGCATGGAAGCTTGTGGACCTCTGCTCAGTAGCAGCATGCTTAAGGTCCCCTCCCCATCTCCTCCTGGTCTTTGATGTTACTGACCACAACAACCACTAGTGAGCCAATAGTGTGATACCAGAACACTAGTGATCCAATGTGAGGGTGTTAGAACACTACTGGACCAATAGTATCGCACCAGAACATGTGTGGACCAATGGTGTTGGACCAGAACTTTGGTAAAAAACCAACGGGAGCACAGATTAACCTAATATTTTGGTTCCTGCGGACAAACTAGAAATGCACTAAATAAACTATTTGTAAAGAAGTGAATTTACTCTCTCGTCTACATTTGTTTACCCACATTTGATGTCAGCTCTGTTTAAGTGATAGTTCAGATTGTTTTAAGTGGGGTTCTGTGGGAAGGCTGTTAATATCTTACCTATTACAGATAGTTGTCGACTTATAACTAGACAGATGCAAGTTGAAGCCACAAAGTATGAGCACCCCCTAGTGGTTGGATGCAGCACAATTTTCATGTGCTGCCCCTTCATGTAAATGAACGTTTTAAAAATGTGACCGCTGTTGTCTTAAAACTGCAGCAATCTTCCTTGGTTTTGGCTTCACTCAGATAGGCTGTTTAAAGAGCCATCTACAACAGATAAGATAGTAACGGTTCATAGGCCTTCGAAAAAACCCAAGTTCAAAAGAACTGAATGATCTCTGTGTTTTTAAGGAGTTTACAATCTTAAAACAAAATGTTCTGACATTTAAAGGACATTTTTATACAAGCATACATTTTGTGTGATTTGGTTTAGTCGAGAATTTTGATAACTGATAGGTTATAAACATCTAGATGTACATATTTCCCATAAAAAAGGTATTCTTGTCATACTTCCCATTATGAGGTCAATTTTAATAACTTTTGTAGTTTACCCAAATTAGACCAATTTGACATTTTTCTAACCCAACCCACTTTATTTTATTTTTTAAATGTTTTGATCCTTAAATACAAATCTAAACTGAAAGGTTTTCATGCAGGATACTGTTTTCCACTAAGAGTGTGTCATTTTTTGTTGTGTTATTTGAGCATTGCAGTACAACTGGTGTGATTTCTAGCTGTTCAGTGTTTTAAAACCACAGGTTGTAAGCAGGATCTGAATATGTAATGCTTTTTAAGATTAAAATATTAATGATGTTGATGCTCTTCTCTCATGACATACAGCTAAAAAGAAAATTGTGGCACAATGTATACAAAAAAAAGAAAGAAAAAAATTGGTCAGCTTTAGAAACAGACTAAAGGTCTTGAAATATTTCCTATATTTTTTTGTTAACATAGTCCATTTGAATTGCAGACAAAAGCTTTAATAGGATTTTACCACTAGAGGGAGCTTAAAGCACTGACTGGCGTGTTCTCCTGACGAGGAATTTAACTTTCAGAAAAACATTATAGACAGCACCTTTTTAAACAAACTATTTACTATAACATGTTTTTGATCACCTCATTGACATGAAAATGCAGACAGTTTCAAATATTTTGGATACAAGGGGTATAAATGCTATTGTCAAAAACATTTATATAATCACAAAATGCAAAAAAAAAGTAAAGTGCAAACATTAAATAAAAAAATATTGTTTAAATTAATCATTTCATATTGTAATGATAGATATTGGCTTATTTTAAGTACAGTGTCAAACTTGTGAATTTTAAAGGTTTAAATAGGGAACAGAAAACACTTTTCTACCAGTAATACTGATAATTTATCTTTTTTTCCTCAGCTTTTTATTTTTTATTTCCATGTTTTGTATGAATAAAAGCAATAGAAAGGTTGGGGAGAAGGAAAAGGATGTGTCTTTCTCTGAACTAACAGTAAAAAAACCCACGCTCTTTGTTTTTTCATTTTTATGAAACAATTACTGGTTCGCTTTCTGCAGCCTTGTGCAAATGTAAACACACACACACCCACACTGTAGTCACTTCGAAAATAATCACATGAATACTGAGCTGGTTTATCAGTAAGGTCAGTTTCATTTACAGTGGCCGAGGCAGCATCGGGCCGTCTGAGATCTTTCTTTATCCAAGGAGCCAAGACTTCAGTCTGTTCTGCTCCCTCTTCTCTTCTTTCTCCTCCTCAGTGCCAGTTTTCTTCCTGTTAATGCATTTTTCTTTTACACATTCTCCAGCCACAAATTAAAGTTTGTTTTTCCTCTCAATGACTCCTGTTTGTTTTTGGTCAGGTTAAGTTCCCTTCTTTGACTCCCATTCCTGAAAATAATGAGACAGCACAAAGTGAAGTAAATGTGTCTCTAAGATTATGACTGTATCTAAGAAATGACTATGATTAAGCTCACATTTAGTACAAACAGAAATACTCCACCTTTGCTTTTTGCATGACGTTCCCCTTGGAGGAGGCGTAAAGAGATGGAGGACGTTTACGGAGCTCAGATGCTGAGTTCACAGGCACAGTTTCACTGTAAACCTTTTCAGCTTTATTTCCCACCATCTGCACACAAAAAGAAAACAAACCACATAAACGTGCAAACATACAACAGAAGTCAGATTTGAGAAAGACTAACAATGTGGGAATCTCACTTTTTTTTACTCTTCTGGACTGATTCCCAGTTAGAGGGAGTAACTTTCTGAAAGCATTGCTGCAATGTTTCTAAGAACTAGAGCAGATTAAAGTGGGGTCACTGCCAACAGAACAACAATCCACAGCCAGAAGTCTAATAAGAGTTTATTTTTCTCCAAACAAAGAAGTGAAAATCTTACAGTATATAACTAATTTGGAAGGGAAAGAAAAGCCAGAAACATGAAAAAAAAATTAGAAACTGAAACTTGTACAAGTACATTAAGCATGAAAAGATTAAAGAAAATTACATAACTTATTTTACAATAACTTTCTTCCATTATGAAGGAAACTTTGAATCCTAAAAGCTCTAATCTAATTCTCTGAATGCAAATGCATACATTCACAACAACTGCTCACCTTAACACTGATTTTGGAGTCAGCAGGAGGATCAAGTGCTCCTCTTGCCAGAGACTTCTTTAGGTTTTCTTTGACTTCTGTCAGTTTGAGCTCCAGTTCCACCCTCTCCTCCTCCTTCTGTTTGCACAACGTTTCGAGCTCAGCTAACCGCTCCTCCATACCACAAGCTACAAACACACAAAGACAAATAAACATGTATGCTCATGAAAAGTACTGAAATAAAGTAAGTTGAATCTGTGCAAAGTGTGAGATTTCTCCCTGACCTGTTTCACTTTTCATTTCCCCCTTCACCTCCCTTTTCTCCCTGCGGAGAGAAATCAGTGCATTTCTGAGCTCCTCCTTTTGGTTTTCCAGCTCCTCTTTTTGTTTCAGGTACCGCCTAGCGTCCTCCTCTGCACGTGTCTTCCCATAGCGTCCATATTGATTGACATCTAAGAGAAAACAAATCAGCATTCAAACAAAACAGGGAAATGCTTGTGAAGCATTATAATAAGTAGTAATATCAGTCATCCATCTAAAAATAAATCATGATCTGGAGGAGTAAGGCAGATGTGGCAACATTTTCTCCCATAAAATGTTTATGTAGCAATGAATTATGAAATGTGAGGGGAGACTCACTGGAGGCGTGTCTCTTAATGGTAGCCTGTTGTTCGGTTTTCTCAGAGTCCCTGCTGGAGAAGGAGGCGTGACGTCTAACCTGACCTGCTTTACTTTCCACATTCTCATCCTGCAGCATGAGAAAAAATTAGCTGTACTTGCAGAATTTTAATGGGTCAGTTCCAAAATGAACACTAAATCCAGAGTAAACGAATGCTGCGGTCTTGAATTAAAAGCAGAAAAAAAAATTACAAAACAATTCAAGTTTCATCAGATTCTGAAAAACTCCAGAGAAGATATGGTTATTAGATCTGTAGATTTTAAAAAAAAATTTGTTTTTAGATAAGTGATGTTTCCTCACCTCAATACATTCATAGACCTCATCATAAGTTCTGGAGTCTGTTGAGGCACTGCTGGAAGAAGTAGCAGTGGTGGTGGCCCACCTACCAGGCAAAAAAGAAAGAAAAACAGAATGAAGTAAAAAAAAAAATCTATTTAAAACATAGCATGTCAGGATTTAACATTGTAATTAGAGAAAGGAAACTCTGCAGGCACTGACAAACTGAGAAGTGACTCAATTCAATGTATTTATATAGCACCAAGTCACAACAAACATCATCTCAGGGCACTGCTCCAAAAAATCTAAGGCAAAATGCCAGCAGATTGCATTGAATCACTTCATCTCAGTCTCCCATCCTGAGCATGCACATTGCCGACAGTGGAAAGGAAAGACTCCCTTTTAAAAAGACCAGGGATAACTACAAAGGCCGACATAGTCTTTGCAAAGTTACACAGCAAAGCAACATTAACTTTAGTGACGTTTAAATTGCGTAAACGCGCGTCATTACCGCCGACGTCAATAATCTTATGGTACTTAGCATTAGCCAGCAGTTTCAGGTCGGATTAAATGATGCCCGCTCTAGCCCCCCCGTATGCCTTTGACTCACAGGAAGGAGTGTCTGGCAGCATGCCGTATGTCAGTGAGCGTGTCCACGTCGATGTAGTCGTAGTGCAGCTCGTCAGGAAGAGTGGCGCTGCCGGTCTCTGCGAACAAAACACCCAGCCAGCGACCAAGGTCATCCGAGGAACTGGCCTGATGGACACAAACACAAACAAGATGACATTTTAGTAACGTCATTTCCAGGAAAATGTAGGTGTGAAATCGCTGCACACATGATGACCTTCAGATCCACAATAATTTGAATAAAGATGTGAAAAACAAACCAGTCCACCTACGTTAAAACTCTGTTTTGAAATAAAATTATTCCAGATGTTTTAGTGTTTTATTATAAGCTTTAGTTCAGAGACAATTTACTGTTGAAAGAGTTGTTGAGCAGCTACTTTATATTTGTTTCATCAAGATGTTTCCATATTTAATACCTAAATGTTAGAGGTGAAAAAAGGATTTTAAATGCCAATCTATTTTTGGATTAAAGCCAAAACAAATCTTAAACTGTAACATATAAAATATTTTTTGTGGACTTTGCAGATATTTTGTATAGACGTATTAAGTGAATTGTTGAAACAGTAATTAGAAACGCAACAACAACAACAAAAAACATTTCATTTATATGTGTCCTCTGAGAATCTAAGTCTGTTAAAATAAACATTGTACCTCTAAAGCTGCCAGTTCATTCCCTCCTTGCATGATGCGAAAAGAGAAGGGATGTTTAGGTCCGAGACCACCGGGCACCACCTCTGCCCCCTTCAGGGGCACCACAACAACTGGGGGCCGCTGATCTCCGGGGTCTTTCTGCAGGTACAAGTTTCCACCTCGCAGCACGCACCAACGCTCCTTCCATGAAGCACTCAGACAAACACTAAGATATCCTGTGGAGCAGGTGAAACAAAATGTAGAGGCGTCCATCATTGAAAAGCAGCAAAAACAGTTTAACTAAAAGAGAAAAAAAAGGAGCCAATTATCAGTCACTAATCCAACAACCACCACCATCTACTTGATCTGACTGTGCTCACCACAGCGAGGGTTGTCATGGAGGCCTGAAGATGTGGGAGGCTCTCCTGGTAAAGGAGGCTTCTTTTTTGAGAAAGTGATGATCCGATTGATTTTCTTCCCTGCTGCTCGGCTCATCGACCCCGTCAGCTCTGAAAATGTGCCGCGCTTCCCCTTGTCTGAAACCAAACAAACTGGATTAAAACCTGATATGAAGCCACTTACTGTCATCATGTTACATAACCATTATGATTACTTTAACTTAAAATTACACATTTGGTGTTAAACCATAAACTTGATGCTCAAAGTTCTCCAGTGTGGGACCATGAGTTTTATGAAATAGTATTTCGTTTGTGAAAAAACTTAAGCATGTTTGGGGTTAACAGAACTTGTTGAATAAATATAAGAAATGCATCAAATCTCTGTGTGTGTTTGGAAGTTCATGCTCAGTGAACCAGGTGCAGCAGCAGTCTGTTCAACCTCCTTCCTATAATGTCAGTGGGAGACAATTGCAGGAAGAGGACAGGAAGGATGTTGTATCTGCTTGTGGCTCACTTCCGGTCTCTCCCTCTCTCTCATGACTCTTTAAGCACACAGTCGATTCATTAATAAACAACACTCATAAACAAACAACAAGTGTTTGATTTATTTTGTAACTCTACATTTTTATTATCCTGTGTGTATGTTTCTAATTTTGAAGACAAAAACAACTTTTTTTAATTGAAATGTGGTCATTTAAAGTCAAATAAATTATTCCAACGTACTTTGTTACCCTACCTCTCCTTCTCCATTTTTGAAAACAGAACTAAAGGAGAGGAAAGAGGATCTAAAAACTTCAACAGATCTTGATTTCAGCGCTTCACAGTCTCTCATCACATTTATAGAAGTGTATCAAATATATTATAGAGCTTCACTAAAGATTTTAATGTTATAATAAAATAATTTTCCTGAACATCTCAGGAACACACAAAGAAAATCACACACAAGTGTAAATCCAGAGTTAAAGGTTACAACAATAAACAACTTCTATCAGTGTTTGCTTGTAAGTTTCCACCTACTGAGTGAGTCAGTGGTGTCCCGGCCTGGCCCATGTGTGGAGGACTGACCGTCTCCTGTCGGTCCACTGTCTGAGTCTGATGTCTGTCTGTCAGACTGCAACATCTGGAGAAACAGCATTAGTAATGAGCAAAATCACGTTAAACAAAAATTTGTAAAACACATTTCATTGACTACATTCTAAACCCTTTTATGCTGACAATTGGTTTAAATGCCAAGTCACCGTGCATTTGCCTGATTCAGGACGTGAAACTTTGGAAAATGAGCCAAATCAGTAACCACAATGTCAACCACACACAAAAAAATGGACACGTCAAACAAACAGTCATGTCATGTGTGGGCTGAAAGAGGGGACTTCAGCCACATTAAAAAAATAAAATAAAATAAATATTAACAAAGAACCAGACTGATTCAGTAATTAAGCCCTTCGGCTGCCTTTGGATCAAAATGACCCACGAGGCCTCAGCTACAAAACTGGTCTTAAGACACACACATGCAAAACCACAATGACTACACTGAAGATAAACTGGCTGAAAGTCAAAATAAGCTGAAACACTCTCTCCATTACACACATGCACACAGACCTTATCAACCTCCAATTTTCTTTGTATAATAGGAGATGTGGATCCGTTCAGTCCTTCAGTGTTGTTACACTGGTTGCCAACATCACGGACCACCTAAACCAAAAAAAAAGAAAAACTCTTTACTTCCAGACACTCGTTTCCCCCTGGTCATTTTGGATGGTTTGTACTTTGCTTTTGTCTGACTTAACACAAAATATTTGATATAGTGAATAAATGTACCTTGAGCCACCGCTGGGCCTGCTCTTTGCTCTGAACTGCCAAGACAAGAGCTTCGCCTCCAGGCAACGAGAAGCGCAGCTCGTGCCTCTTTTTCCGACCTTCCTTTGGGACATAGATGACGTTGCAAAGATTGAGTGGGAGCTCTGTGTTGGGAGAAGTCTCCTTGATGCTCTTAAAGCACTACCATTAAAAACAAAAAGATTCCGATGTAATTAGAGAGCATTACAGCATCTGAATCTCACTTTGCCCCAAAGCACTTTATAAATTTGCAACATTTAAATGCTGGACTAAATAACTCATCTTCAGTTTCTTAATACCTGGAGTTTAGTGTCTTTAACAACTACTAGTTGCTTTGTCCATTGACCGAAGCGTTTCTTCCGCAGCAGGAAGGCACAGATGTGGCAGTCTTTAACCGGTTCATCTGGACTTCCTTCAGCCTTCCACCTCTGAGACGGGTCCCGTCCCTTGGCCTCTTCGTCGTCTTCTTCATATGACTCGTAGGAACTGCTCACTGCATCTGAGTCATTGTCTGCACGTCAAAAACACAACAAATGATTTATTTTCAAAACAATTACTGACAAAATAACAAGCCTCCGTTTACTGTAACACAAGTTAAGTGATAGCATGAATGAAGCAAGACTCACTGGAGGTTTTAGAGGGTCCATTAATCCTGGTGATGGGGTAGTTATTGTCAGCATCTTCATAGTAGGCATCTTCAACAGAGTTCCTGGAAGCTAAAGATTGGTGAAAGGGAAGACCTCAAGCTCACAATGTGTTGTAAATAAAAATGTCACTTTTTTAAGTGCATGTTTCAAACTGACTGTTCATACTGGTGGTAAAATACTGTGGAGAGGACCCAGGATCAAGAGGAACAGCCTCCTCATAGTAATCATCAGGAAGAGGGGTGGCTGGCAGAGGAGGTGGCGTGTCAGTCGGTGTCTGAAAACACAAACAAAAAAAAAAGGTTAAAACAGAATTCTTGACAGAAGCCCCAAAAATAATGTAGCCAACTTACAGATTTAATAAGATGCGTCTTCTCCTCTTTATGCTCCTTCTGTTCCACTGGAGATGCACTGAGCATGTGCAAATCACAGTCTGGTAACAACAAAATGTTTCCTCACATTAAAAATCTTGTATCTAAATGACTAGATTTTTTTATAAACAACATCACAAAGTATTTTGTAAATATGTTAAAGGCCTACTAACCAAATTCCTCAAACAAAGACTCTACAAAACTAGTGCCATTTCCATAAGGACAACTGTTCATGTAGACATCTGATCCATTGACTGTAGGAATAAAAAAGATAAAAATACAAATGAGGGATTTGGGTTTGGTTGGGGCCTGTTGTGGGGTTACATAAAATTATATAAAAACTTTGACCACACTACAAAACAGACAGCAAACAAAAAGAAAATTATTGCAGATGTAAAAAGTGCACAAAAAGTGGAAACCCAGATTACCATTGTGAAAATATTTAAGGCAGACTAGGCTCATTACCACACAACCATGTAGATATTTAGCCAGTCCCCTTTCTTTGACCTTGTCCCATTATCTTCGGTTACCTTTGCATTTCAACATTCTCTTACATGAATCCTTTTATCCTCCCTCTTTTCCTGCACTCATCCAGATAAACAAGCATCAGCTTTAAAGACCTTGAGGACATTTATTGCTGCAAATGTTCTAATTTGCTGCGTGTTTACCACAAGAGAGTTACAGTACTGTTGTGATGAGGATTTACAGTCTATTTGGCTCCAGACAGATAAATCCAACCATTGAAGAATGCAATGCAACTCTAAACTGATCAGACTTTAAACACAATACTAAACTAGAATTTACCCAAACTACAAAGTGTCAACTTTAATGAACACAAAGAGTACAGCTAAAAAAAACTGCAAGCACACTCAGCTAAATTTGACAATGAAAGATATGTAAGTGAACTAATTTTAATAGTTTTGTTGCATTAATTCTTTAATATTTCTCCATGTAATAAAATCTGTAACATCTGCTGTGCAAAACTCACTCTTTGCAACTTATTTATGACAGAAAATCCATGTTTAGCTCAGTGGAATGAAAAAGAAAAACAGAACAAATAAGTACAACTTCATAAATTTGTGTGCAGTGTATGAAGGTAAATATGTTTCAAAATGTCTGCGCTCGTAATTTGGATGTGAACACCTGTAAATTATGATGTGAGAAGTTACACGTAATTGTTTTTTACTTGAACAACAAAATAATTATTTGTACAAAAAACTCACACACGTGTAAAATTAATTTGAGGTTGTGTGTAAAATTTTCACCTGTAGAACATTACACCAACAAAAAATTTGTTCCGTAGTTGTATTTTGTTCGCCTTGTGTCAATTTTCCCACTACAACTTCAAGTCAGTGGACACAACTTCGCGAATCTGCTGCTGCGCGCAGACATTTTGAAACATATTTACCTTCATACAGTGCATTTGAAAAGAACATTTACATAAACACTCATTTTATGTGTGAACAGACAGAAATGTGGTAATCCTATTGACTATTGGAGGAAAATATGGGTTTATGGTTACTGATATTGTCGAAATATGAAGAAAGTTTTTCTAGCACCACGCAGCCCTACTGTACCATCAGTGTGATGCTTTATAGAGTACCTGACTGCTGTAGTGAGTCCAGAATGTTGCGTACAGAAGCCATCTTGTCAGCAGTGTCAGGACTGACCATCTCATGGTCCAACATCTTCAGCAGTGATTTGAGCTCATTCAAAAGTCGCTCCATTACCACTGGTAAACAATAAAATAGTTTTTTTAATACTTAGGATTGCAATGAAAAGTTTCAGTTACAAATATTTTTAAATTAATCACCTTCAATTCATAATAAAACAGCTAATACTGCCATCTTTTGACATACTGTTAAAATGTCCATGTTGTTACACAAAATGCCTTATAGGTCATTTAAACACGTGCATGCAAAGCCACACAAGCAAAAAGCAGATGGCAGTAAACTGAAGAGGAACTCAAAGCTTAGCTGCAACAGTTCATAAATTACAAACTAATATAACACGATATTAAAGGGGCGGCAGTAGATTAGTGGTCAGTGCTGCAGTCTTGAAATCCTGAAGCTGCAGGTTTGAGCCCAGTTTGTGTCAGAAAGGGCATCTAGAGTAAACCAATTATATTTTTTATGCAACTTTACTCGCTGTGTTGACCTTTGAACAAGAGAGCAACCAAAAGAAAAACAATGGTATAGGACATTAAATATTTTTTTTACTTTCTTTGAACAGTTTTCATGTTTGACCACATCCTGTGTGAGTCTCTCAGTTTGTAAACGTATCTATTTGTGTGTTCCGCTGCCCTTGACATTGTTCTAAATGCCCCGACAAACACTCTCATATCCTGCCTGTTCCAAAGCGACAAAGAGGAGGAGGGAAGAGAGTGGGAGAGAAAAGAAGGTAGGTGGAGAGGTCAGGATACTTCCTTCCCTAAAGGAAACAGAGGCAGAGACACAAGAAAATGCATATCTATAGCTGGAATTAGTGGTCTTCAACAAGCTACAGATTGTTACAAATTGTTTTCAAACTAGGGTTTTAGATTAATTTCAGGCCTTAAAAAGAAAAACTTTTATAATAGTCTGAAAGTTAGTAAAACTGCTTTTATTAAAAATAACTTCTGAATAAATATAAATAGTTAGGTTTTCTTTGTGAATTTAAAAGCTTTTAAAGTGAAATAATGCTTCACTTTGGGTTTCAGTGAAAAGTTTGATCTTAAACATCTGATCCAAATATGGTTGAATGTAGCTCAAACAAATCTCTGCTGATTAAGACAACTTCTAACCCCCTTTTGTAGCTGCAGTTCTTGTTTAAAGTTTTTTGATCATTCTACATATAAAAAGACTCCTAAATGCGCTGCTCCTGAGAAAGAACCTCTGAGCTTTCATTCTATTCTTAACACAGTTCTTTGACGATTTCTTCTTTCTTTGCTGATGTGCTTTAGGAACATCATTTACTTCAGTGAACTGAGAAAACTATTTGCTTTTATTTTTTACATTCTCCTTTTAGTGAATATTTTCTTCTCATCTTAAGGGGTGTGTTGCAACAGCAAGTCTGAGGAACATTTGCAAAAGATTAATATGCATCACTGGATCTGTTCTAAATTGACTCAGTACCCCTAACAAGCTAATTGAGCCTTCTTTGAAAGAACTGCAAAAACCTTATTTTCTTTCTCACAAAGTAGAGACAGAGTGAGAGAAAAGCCTTCACTCTCCCACAAACCTCATCTACCTCCTTCACTCCAACAATACTCCATTGTCTTCTTGGGAGCCAAAATTAGATCACCACAAAGCTCTGCTGGACCAGAGCAAACAATTGCATTGTCAAAGTCAGAAATTCTAACAAAAAAAATAAAACAAAACAGGAACTAACATACATGCACACAGTGTAAGAGGGGTGTGGTGCAACACAGCTGCGTTGCTTCGATTCATAGGCATTCAGGGTTACAGGATATATCTCCAGCAGCTGTGTGAAAGTGTATGTCAGTGTTTGTGTGTGCAGCTGTGGTTTCCTGACTAAGTTGACAGCAGAAGCATCTTTCCACTCCTTGATCTTCAATCTCTAATTCATCCCATTTCGATCTTCTCCTCCCCTTCTCTTTTCCTCTCACTTTCCTGCTTTTCTTCTGGCTTCATTTTTCTGTTTCTCAGTCTGTCACATCAATCTAATAAGGAAAACTCTCTTTCTGTTCTCTTTTTAGACACTTTTCCTTTTTAGTTTTTACAGTTAACTTAATTAGAATGTTTCTCTACTGACAGGAATTCAGATTATAGAGTTGTTAGATTTTACATGAGAACTCACCTTGAAACAAACAAAAATAATAAAGTTCTATCTGTCAAAGAATAAATAAAGCCACTCCATGGAGGAGCCTTTGTCTATTTTTGTTTCCATGGAGTCAAGGCCATTTCCCTGAGGGGATTTCAAGTTTCAGAGGCTGAGAATCAGCTGTTCTGGAGGCTTGTGGTTGGTGTTGCCCACAGAGAGATCTTTGTTACTCCCCCATTCCACAGACACACACACCCACACAAACACACGCATGCCATAATCCCCCCCCGGTTGCTTCTCACTGACCGGTCATTCACTTAACTAAGCGAGCAGATGCATCACATTAATCTGTCTTTTACTGGTTAATCCAACAAACACAGTCACAGGAGTAGTAATAAGAATGCATTAGTGTGTTTCCAGACAGACTTCCTGATGGAGGCCAGTCATAAGATCTGGACCATGTGACTATCATTTGAACTGATTTAGTGTGTTTGGTTATGGTCCAAAAGAAAACAACTGCTGCTGCCATTTATCTTGCTACATGTGGGCAGAGTAAAGACAGCGTCTGTCGTCCTAACCTTAGGCTCTCGTTCCCACACATTACATGTCTAACCCATGAATCAACACAAATTTAGGGTTAACCCTCCTGACTTTCCTCTCCTGTCTAAACAATTAAAGAAAAAAATATAATCTCTGAAAGCAATTGCTTGATGTTTATGGATTCCTCTTCCTGTCTCCCCCACATTGCTTAAAGAGGTCCATCAAGGTCCAATACTCTCTCCTCCACTCCTTCCTTTTCCCCATCCTGCCCCCTCTGAGATCCTTTCCTTTTAACTCCTTTCACTCCTCGGACTCCTGCCTCTCCTCCAGAAACCCATCCTCTTCAGAGGAAGGTCAAAGTTCAAGGCTTGGCGGCCCCGGCAGCTCCCTCAACAAACAAAAGTCTGTTTCAGAGCTCCAGCATCTAGTAATTCAAATTTTCATGACAACGATACATGGTGTGACTGCTCGCCTGGGGGTTAGCATTCAGTCAGACACTTAACTAAGCTGTAAAAAGAAACAGCTGTGAGAAAACAGTGGAGGAATTCTCTGCTTATTTCCCTACATTCTTTCATTATCTTATCACTTTTTGAAGATAATAAATGGCGAGGGGTCCTAAGAAACAGACAGACTGACACAGATGGAGCAGCATGACAATACTGTGCTCCGATCAAACAAGCAACACCATGTAAGCAAAAAATTGCAACTTATGTATGTTTTCATCCATGGGTGTCCTTGGAGATAAGCCATTACCTGGTTCTAATTGTTTAGTCAGTGTGAAAAACACAAGAAAAACAAGTTATGCAAATCAAAACGTCATGCAAAGGAAACCAGAGAAAAAAAAACGGGACAAAAGAGCACGGTGGTCATAATCTTTGGACAATCATCTCAGAATTATTCACTTTTCACTTTTGTTCCACTTAAGATCAATATATCTTGAAAAAACAGGTACAGACAAAAAGTAATGTCACTAAGAATACAATAACAAATACTGTGTTACCCACATAATCTGTCAACAACTGTTACTCAGGATACAAGTGAGCCTTAAAAAGTCTAAGTTGTGAACAGTTCTTGTAGGCAGAGATACATCATTTCACAAATTATGGGCAGAAACTGCCAAGACTGGGCTCTTCTACATTTCTGTATGACTCATGACATGTGAGCAATGATTCTATGCTGAGTGCATCCACAGCAAGGGATTTGGAATAAAGCAGCAACAATATGATGACATCACTAAACATTAACACAGATGAATGTTTTTCTTTGTTTACACTGGCGCCTTTAGAGCGTTTATTTGCATTAAGTAATCAGAGCTTAGAGGCAAAAACAAATCAAAGGGAATGTCCAAAAATACCTTTTAAAAGACATTTGACTGCCATAGACTAAAATCATCTTCTGATGAGAAAGAGTTATAACCATTTTGGTCAAACCCTAAACCTGTTCCAATGTGTGCTCCCATATGTCAAGATGTCAGAGTACAGCTTGTTGTAGTGGAAAACATTCATTCAGAGTAAAAAATGTATTGGCACCTGCTGCAGCAGGGAGAGACACAAACAATGACAGGCACAGATCGAATACTCTACTCTACATTGTTTGTTTCCTTCTTAAGGAGATCACCCAGGGTGTGACATTTTCTTCAACAAAGGAGGCAAGGCAGCTGAGTTTCTACTGTATGCAACAGACACCCCAGAACTGGTTTGATAAGATTCACTGATGGGGGATCAGTGAATCCCACCCCGCTCTGTGGCGCTCCTCGCAATCGCAATTTACATAGGCGAAAACAACCAGTTTCTTTGACATTACAATAAATACCAAAAAAACAGAGTTGTAGTCAAGCGATACCTTACATACATTCTGTTTTGGTTAATGTCAATTAGTTGTGACCATCTTAATCTCAGATTGAACCCAAAGTTAATCAGTTTAAGATGTATATCCAGTGATGACAATCTGAAAGTTTCACCAAAAATCTGTTCAGTCGTTCACTGATATATTCCCTAACAGACAGACAAGCTGAATGTAACAGTGAATACTAAACTAATGTCTTACAAAAAGAGAAACACTTCAATTTTATGTATGAATGACACTCAGCTACAATGATCAAACTTTATCTCAGACTGTAAATGAGTTAGAGTTATGGACATTCATGTTTTCTATATTTGATCTGTGATTAATGTAACTTATTGTTGATCAATAACAAATTACACACGACGAGTCGATGAATACATGTACTCTGCTGTTTAGTGGATGACTTCTCATTAACACAATTTAGACGGCCCACTTTTAATTACGCCTCATCTTTTTCACCTACGTGAAATCGCGTGATGATGCAGCTTCTGGATAACGGTCCAGCTCGAGGCGCTTCAACTGAGCTGCTGCAGCTTCCAACACGACACACCTTTGTTGGTATCTGGTTGCATCACTCTACCTAAGGATGCCTCCTCTGTCCTCACACACCCAGTGTGCTACAGTGAATCAGCCGCCGCGTGGCTGCATGACATCACACTCCAAACACCGCAACTGCGCGCGTGGACGTCTAAATTTGAAAAAGCGTTCAGACTTTTATTTTAGTTTATTTAACTTCATTAAACGGCTAATTGAAGCTATTGACCTCACGCATTTGTTATACATTTTTGCTGTGTAGCGTTTAACTACGCAAAACAAAATTAGTCTATCATTATATAAAAAGTCTAGTCCTTTTTAGCCCTCTTTATGAAGACTTCTTTTTAGCTAAGTTACGGTTTATTTTGCTAAATTATGAGAACAAGAGACAGCTACTCACCACTTTGGCGTTTGGAGTCCATGTCGCCTGATATCTCCGACCTTGTTTCCGGTTATATTTTCTTTGACATGCTGTTTAAAAGAATTAGAGACACGTGAGACGTGTTGTCCACACAAATAGCGGCTCTGTGTGACTCCGAGTGGCCGCTAGTTTACAGTTGGACTCGGCCGCGGTTCGGTCCATTCCGGTCGGTCGATTCCGCTGGGTCCTAGCGCCCGATCTGTACTGTTACACAAATCCCATTTAGTTCTATTTGAGGAGCTGTAATCCCTGAAAATTAACAGAATAATCTGCTAACTGCCATTATGTAACAACCAGAGTTAGAATAAGCTTTCCAGTTCTACCATTTTAATTCTACCTTTTACATTGAGTTGCATCTAAGTTTAATGCCACTAAATGTTTTATTCACTGAATAAAAAAGGGTGAATATCTGTGCAAAATGTGTTGATTTTAGTCCATATTTACACTTATATACACTACACCCACTCACTCATTTTTGTCCTTTTACTTTGTCTAATTAATTAATAACCAAACATGAATTAAAAATTGTGAAAAAAGGAAAACGTTTCACAGCTTTGCAATTCACCCCTTGATGTAAAACAGAATTTGGTAACTTGGGTGGTAAAGGACAGTTGCAAACAAAAAACTGAGTTTTGTGGCTCCACCTAGAGAATAAACCAGTTCTAAAAAGCAATCTGTCTGAGCCAGAAGTCCCTAACCTGAACATTTATCAAATTTGCATCATATTTCACATCAGACAACATTCCTGTTACATTTAAGACAAATTCTTTTTTTCTCTGAAAGGCTGACCCAAACAAATCATGTTATGTTCAACCCATTAGGGTTCAAGTAAAAAAAGATTGAACCCTCCCGCTGCCCTGGGGTCAAATGACCCACCAGGAGGGCTAAATGATGCACTCATTTATTAATTCAATAATTTGTAGAAGTCACAGTAAAAAAACAAAGATGCAGATGAACAATGACAAGTTCAATAAATTAACAAAAAAAGACTGTTGTTTCAAGCATGGATAATATTGTGTAAGTGATTTATTGTTGCAATCTGTAGTCACACACACACACACACACACACACACACACACACACACACACACACACACACACACACACACACACAC
>JAVKLF010000028.1:6655096-6665755 GCA_034783495.1 Millerichthys robustus
ACACACACACACACACACACACACACACACACACACACACACACACACACACACACACACACACACACACAGAGTCACACACATTTGCAGTCCTCTAAATGGAAAAAAGCAGTTTTATTGTTGCGCTAGTGGCAATTATTCCTCTCCTCTTCCTGTAGGAGATCATCCTGAAACGTGCAGCGGATATTGCAGAAGCTCTTTACAGCGTTCCACGAGGACACACCCAGCTCTCACAGACTCACACGGGCATGATGGGAGTAAACTCCTTCACCGGGCAGCTGTCCGTCAACGTCTCAGAACCCTCACAAGCCAATCAGGGTGAGCCTCATATCTGAGGTTATCTGTCTTTGCATCTCAACCGTCTTCCTCATCCTGCTCTTTTTGTGTACAATGCGTTCTGCAGGGTTTGTGCGCAGCAGCAGTAGTGTGTCCCCTCATGGATATGTGCCCAGCTCCACACCTCAGCAGACCAGCTACACGTCCGTCAGCAGCACCATGAACGGCTACACCAACAACACCGGCATGACCAACCTCGGAGGCTCGCCCACTTTCCTCAACGGCTCTGCAGCCAACTCGCCTTACGCTAGTGAGCGCATGCACAGCTCTGCTAGTTTATGATCAGCTGCTCTCCCGTTATACTGTGTGAGACCTGAACTTTCAGATGACAACAGTGTAGTTTCAATTTCAGCTGCAAGGATAGTAAATGTCCAGAGGCAGCTGCTAATCACCAACTCACAGCTCACAGTTCCCTTTTGTCTTTCCCTCTCTGCCTTTTATCTGACTGTCTGATTGATAGAATTGCATCCTATTCCTACTTAGTAATCAGGAAGGAAGAGGAGAGCATAACTGAGAAAATACAGAGCGTTCAATTAACACACAGTCAGTATCTCTCAGTTTTCTCATTTCTTTCTCCTTCTTTACTCCTCCCAGTTGTTCCATCCAGTCCCACTATGGCCTCCTCCACTTCTCTACCATCCAACTGCTCTTCCTCCTCTGGAGTCTTCTCCTTCTCCCCAGCCAACATGGTGTCGGCGGCCGTTAAGCAGAAGTCTGCCTTCGCTCCGGTGGTCAGACCCTCATCGTCCCCTCCTCCTTCCTGCACCAGTGCCAATGGAAACGGCCTTCAAGGTAATTTACTGAGTTAGTCTATACGGCAAGATGTAAAAATGGTGTTAAAGATTTAACTCCTAGATGTGACCATCTTATGCCTTTTTATTAACTTTTCCTACTATTATATGAATTACTATGAGGTTTAGATAATTATTGAGTACAAGTTCTTCTGAAAAGAAGTGAAAAAGCTGCCAAAATAAAACATTGGAAGATTTTCACAAAGCCTGAAAGACAATTGATCAAGATCATTTTAAAAGATTACAGGAAATTCCGGCTCCTGAGGGACAATTTTGCAAAACCTTTGCAATTTTTTCTTTATCCAACAGTCTTTGGAGTCACTCTAAAACGACCAAATTTATTTTTATGCTGAGCTGAAAAAGTTACAATTTTGAGTTCTATAGAAATTTGTAGTGGTAAATTAGCTTGACATGAATCGCGTTTGTATTATTTATCTTCCAGTTCCATTTTCAAACATGGACTAAAGTTATGAAATGAAAGTTGTGTCATGAAATCCTACTTGGATTTAAATTAAAAGCAGAATAATGTGCTCATTTAGAAAAATTAATACAAATATTTTACATGAATGCACGTTTAAGTGATCGGTGCCTTTGAAAAATGCTTCCATAAGTGTCAAACTCTGGACAAATGAATGCTTTCTGTTCTGTTATTCTTATTTTTCAAAGCTGAAGTCCATCAATTATCGCCTCACGTGGAACACGCACAGTTCATGTCTTTCAAAGTGTCATCGCCCACCTTTGTCTTGAGATTTATCCTCCAATTAAAGTTTTAATCTGGCGCACACATTTGTTTCCCAGGCTTTCTTCAATCTGTCAGCTCAGATTGGTTTCTGACACGTGCAGATTGGATCCAGATTGTTTTAAGAATGTCCCAAACAACATTAAGGTTCTTGTGATATCTCTCAGAATGCAGCACACGTGCTAAACTGAACGGCAGCAGACGGACTCGGAGAACAAGATAGACAAACAGTTCATAGAAGCGTCTTCTTTTTTCGTTCTTTCTTTTAGAAACACAATTTATGAGTAAGTGGAGGAGTCATATGTTAATGTCATCAATTGTAGTATATTTTTAGTGAGATGCACTTATTGCGTCTCTTCCATTGTTAAATTGATGTTTTTATTTTTTCTCTTTTTTCTAACCTTTCATCCAGTTATTTCTCTAACCTGTTATCCTTTTCTTGCCATTCTTTCATTTTTACCTTTCTCTACCAGATCAAACATTTGTGGACTCTAGCAAGTACTCAACAGCTGGCTCGCTACAAGGCCTGGCCTTCACCTGAAGTATGTTCCTCAGCTGCTGCTTTCTTCACTTCTGTCATTTTGAAGCATTTGCCTTATTCACTCATTTGTTTTCCTAACATTTCACTTCTTTTACTCCTATTTCTGAATAACTGTTCTCACACATTTATAGTTTTTAACCCTAGACGTCTTCTTTTTTAATTCGCCATGCGTTGTATTCCTTTTTAATTCCTCTATCGGTCTCATCCTCACTTCTTCCCCACCTCTCAATTCATGTTGCAGATCTAGCCATTTGGTTGCCTCCCTCTCCTCCTTCTCACAGGGAAGAAAGGCAGGAAGTCAGATATTTACAAAGACAGAAACAGACATTTGGCACGGAGGATTTTTTTTCACAACATCTCTGACTTTGTTTAGCTGTGCGTGTGGAACGAGCATGTGTGGGGGTGTGGGAACGCAAAGTGTAGCCTCAAAGCACAACTGAAATAAATACACCCCACTTACTGCTACACACACACACACGCACACTTTTCTCTATCTCACACACAGTGGGTGATCACACACAGGGAGCTTACTGGGAAGCGATCAACAGTGACAGCTGTTGGAGTGCCTCAACAGGTTTTACTGTCAGTCTACCTGCTCTTCTGTGTTTAATTATAAGAGACTGTCACTAAACAGGAACAGAGAATAAACTACAATAATAGCTCGAACGAGACATTTTATAGAGTTTTGTCATCATGCAGGTAATAATGTTGACTTTCTCTTCTGCCACTAATATTAGAATATTCAATTTTTTTTAGGTTGAGTTTAAAGGATCACTGTGTGTGAACAGCATTGACATTTAGCATTTATGCTGGGGACAGCAAACACCATAAATATCATCCACTCACTGTCTGGCAACAAATAGTAATAACAGTATTGTGCAAAAAAGTTTTTGATTATCTCTCAAATTTCAAGATTTTGTCTCCAAGCAAAGTCTCCAAGTTTACTTTCTTATAATTCTTTCAGGTGGTATAGATAGGAATAAAAATGATGGTGGTGCATAAAGTTTACACAGTAAAATCCTAAGTCTAACAAGTTTGTAAAGAGAAAACAAGCAACTTTTACTTCACGCAGAAGGTTTTTGTCTTCATCATCCTTTTACATTTAAAGAAAATTGCATTTGTGTATTTTTTTGGTCATAAACTAGAATCACTAAATCAACAGAGTAACAACAGAGTTGCACCCAAGCCACACACATGCACACCAACTCAGTCCTGTGACTTCCTCTGAGGTATGTCAAAGATGAATCAACTTTATTTCACATTTTGCCTAAGAACTTTAAGACAACACCAAACTGCCACAGAATCTTAGTTTGAATAGTGATATGTTATTTTCTCACCATGTATTCCTCTTCCACACAACATTTATGGTGCGTGGTACAGGACTCCTAAACAAAAACAGAATTTGTTCAGCAAAATCATTAGGTAGCCTATTATTGAAACTCACTAAAAATCTGGTTTATATATATATATAAATTTATCTACAAACTCAATCTATAAGGCTTTAGATTAAATAAGCTTGAGTTATGTTTCCAACACATTTTTGTAAGTTAATGTAATGTTTGTTGTCATAGAAACACAACTGCATGTGTCACTTTGGGCTGGGCTCTGCTTCTCACACTCCAACACTCATTCCCTGGCTTTAGACACGACACATCCCATGACGCAATACCTCAGGCAAACATCCAAATGTACAGTGAAATAATGGCAACTGTTGCTGCGCATAATTAAATGTGTGTGAGTGTGTGTGTGAGCAGCATCACTAACATACATCATATGATGCATCGCTCTTTGATTCCACTGATTTATTTCCCCATTGATGTTTACTTAAATGTCACTTCAGTCACACAGCTGCACAGATGGAACATATTGATGTGTTTACATGAGAATTTTTTTGAAGATGGTGAAAATATTTGGCCGTCTTTTACAGTTGATTTTTTTTTCCTCTCTACCCCCCCACCCACCCCCCTCTCTCTCACTCTCTCTTTTCCCTGCCTCATCTCCACCCCTGCAGCCAACCCAGGAATAATCATCCCGCCCATGTAAAGGTGTGATCGTGTGTTTCTGTAAGATGAATCCAGCACACCTTGTTCGCTGATCCCCATGTAGGCTTTGGTGCAAGTCAGACTCCGGTCCAGGATGGAAGCATCCATCCCGAGCTGAAGGAACAAACCCAACTCAGGCCCTTTTTAAAAATAAATAAATAAATAAAAATAAAATGGAAAAAAAAAATCACAAAAACAACTGTAAGAAGAAAAATGAAAACACAAGAACAAAAACTGTTTGCAAGATGATTTGTTCAGACTTTGTACACTGTAATGATTTTATAAAAGAACTGCCACGCCTGCGTTAAGATTCTCTACAGTCACAGGAAGACAATCCACTTCCTTCCATCGTGACGGATTCCTTTTTTCTTTTTGTGCAAGAGTTAATGTTTTAATTTCCATTTCTTTGTAACACAAGCAGTTTTTTTTAATTTATGAAGTTTTGTCATCAGTGAAGGAATGTACTGTGAAAAAAGACCTGTTGAGTCTAAATGAAGCAGAATTTATACAAGGTTTGATCCTGCCAACACAGGCAAGCCAAACCAGACACACTTTTTCTTTCCTTCACCAAATGTACGCTTCGCTCATGAACCTTCAGACCAACTGTTCTTCTTTGTGCGTTTTAGCTGAAGGAAGATGTTCTTTAGCTGCACTTGATGCTGCAATTTTAGCTGTTCAGCGTTTACTTTCAGCTTGTCACATACGTTTGGGCTCTTTTGCTTTATGTTCGGTAACATGTACATTGAAAGATTTTTGTTTTTGTTGTTCCAGAGATAAAATAAATGCTACAAGTTCTATTTTATCAATTCGGCAAGACCTAAATGTTTGTTGCTCCTTTCCATCGGGAGCTTTGATGATTAATGTTTGCCAACAGCAGCTCTGACCTGACGGCTGCCACTGAGTCCTCTTGTAGAAAACCACTGCTGCTAACAGATTGAGAACGTGTCTTAAAGGGCTGCCATTTTCACTTGGATCTTTGGTTCGTTCATGAGATTTTCATTTAAGGTTTTGTTTCATAGATATGGACATTCTTGTTTTCTTATTTCTTTTCTTTTTTGTTGCTTGCTGTGCTTGTTAAGATAATAACAATGATTAGTTGGCCAATCAGATTGTGCTTGCCCTCCTACCTGGTTTAAATGGTTGCATGAGTAAAAAAAAAAGCCAAATAGCCAATTTATATCTTACTTGCAGCTCTGCAAAAGGAAAAAAAAAAGTACCAAATCTTAAGTTGTATACATTTACCACTAGAGTGAGATTATGCAGGACTACCAAACTTAAAGAAAAAGGATTGTGATTTCAACAAGTGCTGTAAAATTATTTATGTTAAGTCTCCAAACATTATTTTAAACAATAAAAAGGTGCCAAACGGTTTGTACAAAGAGGTCGTGGTTGGCAGACTGGAACCAATGAAAAACAAGAGTTTAAGCTTTGTTTTGTCACATTTTGTATTTTTTTAACATTTCATTCATTCATACATGCTGGTATTTGCTGCATCTAATCACCTGGTTGTTTAAGTTTAGTCACCTAAAAGAATTGATTAGTGTTAGAAGAAACTTATTGTTCAGGAGTTAAACTTTGCACTTGATGCAACATTTGTTTGTCTCAGTATCACTTGTTATCTGCATAGAAAAAAAGAAAAAAACCTGATGAACTAAACAACAAAAGACAATGATATGTTCAGTTGCAAATGACGCAAACTACAGCAAAAGCTTGACATGCGTCATCAAATTGCTAACAGAAATTAAAAAATAGCAGTCTTAGAAATTTACCAACATTTTTGCTACATCATACAATTTGACAAATCACGTTGCAATTTTATTATGCAGATCTGATTTTCTTGTGTAATTTGGATGGTTTTTTATCATTATTCATTGGTTTGACTACAAAGCACAGTTAAATGGTTTATGTTATAGAAGAAAAATATGCATTTCTGCAAAGGACAGTTAATAATGTGTTTTTAAAAAAGCTTCACAACTTATTAGAAAGTTTCTTTCAGCAATCTGTGTGGTTCAACAGTCTTAATTATAAATTGATTATTTTCATTTTTTTAAGTCCACCTCCATTTTTTTTAACTACAGTCTTATACAGTTTGTTGTTTTACATACTTTTGTTGTTTGTTGTTGCCATTTCTTATTTAGCTGTCATTTTAAAACTTGCAGAAGGCAGTGCTCAAAAAGCCAGTTTTAGCCAAGTAATCTTTCAACACAAAGACAATAGTTTTAAGTCATTTCTAATAGTTTGAAGTTAAGTTTTCAAATGGACAAAGTAATCAGAAACAGTGACAAATGAAAATGATGTTATCAAGAATTTGTGAGAACAAATGTCTTAAAAATTTGAACAAAAGTTGTTTTCAGGATAAACTGTTTACACCCAGAAAACATTTCTCATAGAAGTTTTGAATTTTACTGGTATATTGTGTTTGTTTTATATGATTCTGTGTTAAAAGCCATATTTCCACAACTTTCACTCTAAAAGAAGCCATGTTGTATTCTTTTATTAATAAGAATTCAGGACGAAATGTTTAATTTCTCATGTTGCAATTTTATTTTAGCATCGTTTTTTTTTTTTTGTGTGTGTTCTATAGACGAAGAATTGATAAATAATTTGTTATCTTGAGATTAAACAAAACCGCTTAATGAAGACTGAAAGAAATTTCTCTTTCCTACTGTTACTCAAGTTTTATTTTCTTTAATTATTTGTCTCAGTGTGTTTGTAACAATTTGCCCTTGTTTGCTTTCTGAACACTTTTTAAAAGTCTTTAAAAAGAAATGAGCCACCTATTTATTTCATCCTAGCTTTATTTGGGTCCAGAGACCACTGGTCTGGTGTTACAGTGACTGAGAATAAGAGGACAAAATGTGATGTGACCTCCAGTTGTTGGCATATTTCTATGTAATGTAAAAGGTAAATGAGAGAGGTTTTACTGAGATAAATAGAATTCAGAGCACTTGTTTTAACAATAATATTCATTCATCCTGGCTTGTCTGCGTTTGGGGCATCCTTCACATTATCAGCAGTGCGAAGATGAAGAGTACAGAGGAAACTACTGTATAGATGATGATGATGATTTTGTAATATTTTGAACTTTGGAGTGTAAAAAAAAAACTTTTTGACTTTCACTATATTTAATTAAAGTTCTTTCGTCTCTAATAAAAGCATGCGTTTGTGTCTCTCAGCCTACATAAATAAATAAATCATAAAGAATTTGATAAAAATGTTGATAATGCAAAAACAAATGCTTAAATGCCTTTTTTTCCCACAGTGAACAAATAATGTATAAGTAACAATGCTAACCTAACTCCTGTTTTGAGAAAAGGTTAGTAGGTTTACACAAGAAAGACTAAAAAGATTTTTTTATTTAAAACCATCAATTTTCTGCAACATCCAATTAAAAGGATGGTTCAGACTGTTGATGTAAAATCGGGATAATGTCAATATCTGTTGATCGCTTTCTGAACTCTGTGAAAATAAAGTTTGTCTCTGATCCAACTGACAAATTAATGGTGAGTCCGAGCAGCACCAAGACCAAGTTTCTGTCTTAAAACAACTCTACTTCCAAAAACAAAATGTGGCTCTCTCGCAATTTCTCTCCGTGAAATTTTTCAGACTGGGATTGGTTAAGGACTACATCAATCCTTAGATGTTTGGATTTAAACTCCATTTCTCCAAACTGACATTGCTCAAAAATGTATCTTCAACAGGTAAGATATTATCCATTTAAAAATAACTTAACTTTTAAGTATTCATATAAATTTGTTTTGAAGTGATGCTGGAGATAAAACTATCCGCAGCTCCTTCATGGCTTCACTTTTTTTTATAGAGATTCTTTTTATTTTCTAAAATTTTTTTTTTCATTTATTTTTTCACCTCAATTCCAGACTTTTTCTGTCTCCAGCAGCTCAAATGTGGCACTGCCAACAGTGCAGTGAAACCCATCTGTGTGCGGTTTCAGACACAAAGCAGAACCTGCAGTGAGACCTGTTCCTGTAATGAGACAGACAGGACCTGCTTTGCTATCAGCGAGACCGCAGGCTGTGGGGAAAAAGAAAAGGGTGTGAGGAGTTCCTCTCTGCCTGAAGGCCTAATCAGGGAGGAGCCACAGATGTCTCACTGACACCAATTAGGTTCTGTATCATGTCACGCCCATACACACACAATCTTTCAAGTGATGAATGTGCTTCCACGTTTATTATCTCCTAAGAACTGATGGGACTTGCCTTTTTTTGGATCATTTGTTGCCTCTTTTCAATAAAACTGAAGAATTGTGTGTTAGCCGTTCAAAAAATTCAGGAAGAACACCCTCGTTCATCGTCTTCCTGCCTCTTTTGTGTCTGTGATGATACCAAGTCTGACTAAACAGGACTGAAGACATCCATTAGCTAATGGCTCTTCTCTCTTGTTTTTTTTCTCCTCCCTCCTTCTTTTATCCCTCTCATCCTCTCTCCATCACTACATCATACTGCAAGCTGCACTTAACCCCATCAATGAGAAACACACACACACACACCCATCCCCTTGTCTTCCTCCTCCTTCCCACCATCTCTTTCACATGAATTTGAAACCTTTAAGATTACAATAGCCATCTTTTGAGGGTTTGGCTTGAAAATTTTAAATAATTCAACAGACAGGAAGTAGACGTCAAAGATGTTCCTCTAAACATTTGCGTAAGCATTTTAGTTCTAGATTGGCATCTTTTTTTTTATATACTTAATTTGGAAATGATCAATTTGTTTAATTCAGAAATGATTAACTTGATCGTGCATCTTGTGACCAGGTGGAAAACAGCGCCTCATAACACGTTTGCTAGTGAGGAGTTCTCACAAGTTTAAAATAAACTGAGAAATGAACTGTTTTTCACTCACATCTTTTAGACATGTGACTGAGGTTTTATTCCACCTTTTCAGAAGATGACACTGCTTTCTCAGGTTTGTTGAACACTTTGATTAATAAAAATAAAAAAGGAGGCAATGCAAAAAGAGGCTCCGATGCAACATTTTCAGTGTTTTATTCATGGCTGCTGACGTGAACACTCGTGATTATTCTCTGTGCTTTTTTTTAGGTTTCAGAAGCCAAAGTTTAGCTGTTGTTTTAACAAACTAATGTAAGAAATTAGAACCATTTCTTTATGTTGTTTGGGTGTCTCCACCCATATTTTATTTGTTGGTCTCTCTCATTACTCAGTGGCAAAAAGGAAACATCAAGTTATTGTTAGGTCAGAAATCAGTGGATAAATTAATCTCTGTGGATGAAAAAGAGAATTAATTGGATAATTCAGAGATGCCGAAGATAAAAGAGTATCAGACACAAAAAGGTAAAAGGAGCCTCCAGAGCTGATGAACAATAACAGCTAATCATGTGTGTTAAAGGTCTGGCCATGCATTTGAATGAGATGTGCTTAAGTTAAGTACAGGGGACGACACCATTCACTGACGCCTCTTCAAAACCCACTTTTAACTCACAGTTTCACACGACGTGAAATACAATCACACACAATCATACAAACTCACTTAAGTGGAGGATTCAAAATTGAGCTGGGACTTGGACTGAATACTCCAAACAATTATCTTTCCCTCCTTCGTCTGGTAATCCATTTGCCGTGAATATATTTACATCAGCCTCTTTGGCTTTTCTCTGGTCTCCGTTGCTCCATTTTCCTCTGCTGTTATACATTTTCACCTCTGATTATTCTTCAAGTCAAGTTGGATGAATTTTCTTGAATGATTGGGTCATGTCTGTTTTGATTGGGGTTACTCCAAACTGAAAAAAATAATTTTGATTACGAAACGTCCAGCTTCTTAGAAGTAAAAAAAATATATTATTTAAAGAAATGCCAAAGTTTGGGTTGTTTCAGTCACTCACTTTCAGCGCTCAGAATATGGTTATTTGTTTTATAAATCTCGTTTCTTCTTTTTATCTGAAAACTCAGTAAATTTGTTTTTAATCTGGAACTGAGACATCAGTAAGTAAGTCATCAGTAAGCACCTGCTGATGTCATCACCCACTGCCAGTAAGTTTAGATCATCAACTAGAGATGAATAATGATGATGTTGATGAAAACTCTTTTGGTTTGTAGTCCATGTTGCTATTTATAAGATTAAAGTGATTCAAGTATCTCAACCCCTCTTTACAGTAGAGATATGTGATATTCCGTTTTTGTCTGAGAACAATACTTTTATATTTTACAACTTAAATTAGCCAACTGCAGAAGCC
>JAVKLF010000028.1:6706593-6728157 GCA_034783495.1 Millerichthys robustus
TTTGGAAATTATATTGATGTGTAAGTGATTGTCCGCTTGGGATAGGAGCGAGCGGCAGAGAGCCGCTAGCTAGAAGCCGCTACCTCCGCGGAGTTAGCGGCTTCTAGCTAACGGTTGATCCGACTGAGGGACTCTGATGTCGGCTAGCGGTCTTTTTGAGACTATTTTCACTCCATATAAATTGAGTTAGTGTGAGGAACAAACTGAAGTAAGAACATTCTAGCTGATTTTTCTGGTTTGTTTTGGAATCCAGAACTTCAGACTTCTGAAATAGAACCCAACATAACATGGTTAGCAGGAATTGGAAATGCTCCAGAAAGAACAATTATACTTTTGTTTCGTGCATGTGGCCCAACTACACGTGTTCTAAAAGGTAAGTTTGCAGATCTCGATGATGAAGACACAAAGACGGGAATACTGAATATGCCTTCTTTGCTTTATCCTTCATAAACACTGTTTATGAACACAATGTGCCTTCTATTTATTTTATAAACGGTTATTCTGTTTGTATAAACAATGAAATATATAATACTAGATGTCTGGTGTGAATGGAGGATCCTCTTCATACGTTCTTTAATGCACGTCGTCTCCCTCCCTCCTGCCTGCAGACCACCCGACTCCGAACCCTCAAACACGCATGCGCATGGGCTCGTGGGTTAATTGAGGGCCGTTTTGTGTGGCTAACCCTCGCGCTCCGCAAGAACGTTCCTCAGAGGGACACTTGATTCACTTTTAGTGAGTCGATCGCATCTTCTTCTGGCACCCATTCACCCGTCACGATTTTGGGTGTTTACAAAACACCAAACCGAACCGTTGAACCCGCGTTTCGCCGCTCTACGACCGTAATAAACTTTCGGGCTCCACGTGTGCTGCGCGTGCACAGAGCTGCGCCGTGATTGGCGGAGAGCTCCTCTCGCTTCGGTGAACGCGCACAGCGACTCCTCTGCGGCTTTATATTCCAGCGGTTCATGTCGCTGCCACATTGTACGATTACACACTCCTCCAAAACCCAGCATCCTGGAAATAATTGTAATTTTTTTTAACTAAGTCTCACACAAAGACTAAACCATCCCCAGGAAATGCCGGTGAGTCTGTCCTCTGTGATGTTCCTGCTGCTGGCGTGTCACCAGGTGCTGCTGGCCGTGGATCTGCAGGATGGTCAGGAGAAACAAGGAGTGAAGAAACGCCTCTCGCTGCAGAGCACGGGTGAGCAAAAAGAGAGAAAAAAAGACATTTAACTCAGGTCGTCGCTCAGGTGTTCGTTCATTTCTTTGAAGATGGAGAAGATGTGGCGCGGTTAACTCGAGGCAGCAGGAAAACAAGTTTGTTTTTGTTGCAATGAATTATTCTTCTGTCCAGATTTGAAATAAAAGTAGCTGCTCCTACCGCAGACAACTTGAAAAATACAGGCTCCTCTGTGTTTGCCCTTCCCCTCATCCTGTCCAAGCTCACTCCCTCCCCGCCCTGCAGGCACAGCAGGGATGGGAAAGACCTAGTAATGAAAAGAGTCAGTAATAGCTGGTTATATTTTAACCCCCCCAACAAGTGGTGATCTTGTTGACTCGCACATTGTGACTGTGACCCGTGCTGAGGAGGAAGTATGACACTTTTATTGTGAAAGTTGGATCTGGACTGCACCCAGCTTTTTAAAATCAACAACAGAACACATTATGTTGATGTGAAAGTTTAATCCAGGCGCCCATGTAGGAGGTGCTTTCTTGTGTTACTATTAGGAACGTGTTGATCTCACTGCCTTTGTGTGTGTGTGTGTGTGTGTTTCCAGCTGGGATTCAGAGCTGTCTGGTGAGTTCAGGTGATGTCGGCTGTGGGACGTTTCAGTGCTTTAACAACAACTCCTGTGAGATCCACGGGCTGCACCACATATGCCACACACTGCTGCACAACGCCGGGCGCTACGACTCCCAGGTGGGCACCTGCACAATCGTTTGACCACCCACCTCACAGTTTTTAGACAGATAAGGAAAAAGCTTTTGTTCACCATCATCAGGCCCCTCCCATCTACACCCACTTGACAGACTGAAACCAAGTTCATCGGGAACTTTTGGTGGGGTCGGAGAAGACATATCTGGGTACACGTTTTTATTTCATTTAATCCCATCAGTCGTTAGGGCCATTTGTGAGGAATGTTAGTTGTATAAGGAGCAGTGTATAGTTATTAGTGGCAGCATTGGTTACAGAACGATCCGTGAGAGGTTCTGAAATGAGAGAAGGAACAGTGTGTCCACATTACTAGAATAGAAATGCACAAGAAAATGCTGCAGGTCTTCTATGTCCTCAGAGTGAACAGGAACAGTGGACAATGTCCTGCAAGTAATCACGGGGGGGGCGAGATTACTTTAAAACATCTGTTAACCTCAGGAGTTATTTATTTACGACCCACATTTCTTCTTTCTCTAATACCAGAGGTTGAGGTCTTGCAGAGTCTTGTTTGGAGAATAAAAGGCATCACACCGTAAATCCAAAGTTTCATTCTGACTAAAAACCCCACTGGGATTGCTTTACAGAAAGAACAAAAAAAAAAAACATAACTAATATACATGTTGATCTGTGACACAAAATTTTTCTCCTCGTCATTCTAGGGGAAGTCCTTTGTGAAGGACGCACTGCGATGCATGGCTCTGGGACTGCGGCAGCGCTTCAGCTGCGTGAGCCGGCGGTGCTCTGCGGTGAAAGAGATGGTGTTTTCCCTCCAGAGAGAGTGCTATTCCAAACACAACCTCTGCCTAGCCCTGCAGGACCACATGGACACCATGGGAAACCTGGTCCAGTTCCACCTGATGTTTCCCACCGGGTGAGAAAGGCACTTGGGTGACCGAATGAATAAAAAGTAACAGAGGTCTAAATAAAACCATAAGGGAAGGAAAGTACTGCAAGCAGTTTAGTATATCTTTCGGCAGGCTCGTTTAGCTCTTGAACTCTTCTTCCATATCTGTGCTGCAACAAAAGCAGGATGAAGTTTTAGCATCGATTTTGTTGAGCTGTAAATTTGCCTCATAGGTGTGCGTCCTGTAAACTTCTTCACCCCTATCTGCCATCCTAGGCCGTATGTGGAGCTGATGAACTTCCTGTTGAAGTGCGGAGGCGAGATCAGGACGTGGGTTGGGCTGCAGCTGCGGGGGCAGTGTAAGCAACACTGGGGGGCACTGTGCGGCAGCTTCGCCAACATCTGCCCTCTCAACCAATCGGAGGTTCTGAATGGCACGATCACTCCATCAGCCACCGTGGCCAGGCCCGCCACCTCCGCGGAGCCCCCGCTGCGGCCAACCGAAGAAGCTGAACCAGAGAACAGGAGACCGGTCAGGTCGATGAACGGCACCACTGAATCTAGCCTCTCTATTTCTTAGCACCCTTTTTATCTCTGAGTTGTAGATACTCCAGTTACATAGGTGCACACAGGGTACATAAACATGATGCACTTGCCTTTGCAGCGAAATTAGTAAAAGTTGTTGTACAAGAGTATTTGGTGAGTTTTAGTGAAAACAATACAGCACAATTTATTGTTTGTGGGTTTTTACTTATATTCACGTTTTCTCTGAACACATGGTTTGTACAAGGATAAAAGCCAGAACTACCTCACTTTAACCATAAGTCCCATATCAAGTGAGCACAAACACAAGCCAACACTACAAGAAGTATGTTTCTAGCTCTGGAGCAGCTGATGGCTTAGAGTCCCACCTATTTAAGTCTGTTTTTGTATGTATGAGGATTGTTAGATTGTGCACTGTAGTTAACACACAAATATGTGATGTGCAGTCTGCAGAAAAGGAAGCATTTGGTTGTTTTATGTATTTTAAAATACAACTTTTATCACAATTCATTAATCTAAAAGCTATGTTTCAAGTTCTAAGAATTCAACTAAAACAATCTTGTAAAAGACAAGAACGTTCCTTTAGTTTTATTTTGCTTTGTTAAACAGTTTCTAGGAAATGTTGGATATTCTGACATCTGTTGAAGTGCTGTGCAACAATACACTGCGCAATATGCTGTAAATATTAAACTTTATTCAAACACACAGACCTTGTGTTGGTCATTCAGACAGTCTGGCCACCATCACACACTCTCCTGCAGCTGTCCCCGCTCTCGGTTTGATCAGCAGGATTTTGTTGAGGGGCCATACAAACCTTTTTATCCTGGCATTCTTTGACCGACAGGATGAGAAAAACAGAGGATGGGACTGCAGTGCTTCAATTTGACCAGAGTGTGGTTTAGTGGCAATCTCTTTGACTCCTCTCACTGGTATATAAGCGATTTTGTTTCTCCAGCACGAAGACATGAGGACAAAGGATCAACTTTTAAACTCTGCTGCAAATAGAAGTACTGTACTTGGAAATGTAACCACTAGATGGAAAATTTCCACCAGTTTTCTTGCTTTTTAGCCCTTAATCTTTTCAACATTCATTAAAGTAATTAGAAGGTGGTAAGAGATAAAGAAGTTAAATGAAAAATCACAAGTTGGCAGCATTTCAAATGAATCTTTTATTACAAAGTTGCATTTTTTTTTCAAAAACAAATTCCCAAAGAGTGATTATCTAAATAGTTGCAAAACAATCCAGTTTGTGAAATGATTATAATAAAATGGTACAATCATTGAAAATCTATAATATTTGAAGAGGGGTCACCACCTGAGCTGAAGTATTCATGTACACTTAGCTTGAAACTAATTTCATTTTTTGCATATTATACAGGTGAAAATCGTTTCACCACCTCCTCTTGTAACAGTTCGGTCTTGCTCTCTGTCTCTCCTCATGGCGGCTTCTTCTGAGCATAGTTCAGCTTGAGCTCTAAAAGAAGGGGAAGAAGCGTTTCTTGAGGATGTAGAGGACGGTGGCGAAGAAGAGGGCAAAAGCCAGGAAGATAAGCAGCTTGTCCGTTAACTCTCTCCTGTTGTACTTTAAGATCAGCTTCGTCCCCAGGTGGATGGTTCCCTTCATGTTTTTAAACTCCTCGTTGGTTTCCTGCACTGTTCTGGAGGAGGTGGCTGCAGTGCGGAGGAGGAAAGATTAGGATACTTCTAAATACTTGGATCAATTTAGTCACCCGCACCGCACTGACATGAAAGTCAGATGAAATGCGACACAAGCATTCAGATTGAGATTGCTTTGAAAAACATCAGATAGGTGTCTGATTTAGTATCACATACTGAAAAGGCCTGGGTGGGATTTGAAAAAATCTGATTTGTCACGCTCAGACTGTCATTAAAAATATCAGATATGGGTTGCATTTGCATGCAGTGTGAACGTAGGCCTGGATTATAAGCAACACGCTAATTTTATTGAGGCACACAAAACAGTGGTTCTATAATTTTTTTACGTTTCTTTACCTAAAGTGTCAATGGTGTCTTCCGTTTGCATCACCTGCTGAGACATCATCCTGCTGATCGACATCAGAGACTCTGTAAAGTTGCTGCTTGTTTCCACTAGACCTTCTTTTGTTGCCTTCCTGAGATACAATTACAGGGCAGAGAGGGGTGTAAAGCAATATAAAACTATTTGTAGCAGTAATACCTTTGTAACATTTTATTTTTACTTGGTAATGCTTGTTGAGACCCAAAAAAACTTTTAAAGTTGTTTAAGTTAGCCAACGGACCAATTTAAGAGCTAAATGGCCATAGAGGTACTGTACTAACCTGTGTCTGGTCTTCTGGTCTACTCCACCGTGCATAAGTTCGTCCTTCTCCATGTTGTCTATAGCGACTTTACAAGCCAAGTTAGCTTTTCTCCATGCTGTCTGGTTACTGAAATCCACGGAGAAGTTAGCACAAAAAACAACTTACTATTGTGCACTTTATTTTGTTGTTTCTTACATTATGGTTTTTGGTAGCATCTATTAGAATAATAGTTTGTATATATTAACAGTGATGTGCGGTGACTAGAGGTAGAGGAGGCAGAGCCTCACCTATCACAAAAAAAAACAATAAAAAACATTAAATGGCTATATTTATCCAGTGCTTTGTATTATAAACTAATTTTCCATTTAAGTTAAATAATTCTGAATATTATTTTATTTAAATTCACTGAATTCTCTCATTTCCTGTTCAAAATACAGGGCAGAGACTGACCCTGAACAAGCTTTGCCTCGACTTGGATTGCGCAATCCCACACAAACTGCAGCATGTCACGCAGTGAGAGAGGACTGCTGTGATTCTGTATGTTGCTGTGAAGAAACACGAGTTGAGGATGGCTGTTCTCCTGCTGCAGGGTAGGGGGCTCGTGAGCCCAGAGATTACTCTGCTGCAGAAGAAGTAACAGTAAGTAAACTACAATCTGTATGTGTGATGAATACTGATATGACATATTAAACAGAACTCATTAACTTCTGCCACTCAAATGGTGAATCAGCTGCTCTGTGGGGTTCATGTATTATTTAATCTGATTCTATTGAACTGAGTGCCTACCAGCCATGAACCACATCGCACATCACTGATACATAACATACAAAAGTAAACTATTACTCAAAAACACTGAGAATAACACCAATTAAGTAAACATTGTGTTCAAACACCTGAGCATTTGAGATCTCTGGTTTTCTGTTTCTGCGAGGATAGCCAGTCTGGTCAACTCTGCGTCCTGCTCTTGGGCCATCTGCTCCAGATCCTGGTGTGGCATCAAAGAACACACTTCCAGTATTAACCAAGAAATTTCACTACAGTTTGCATGTGCAGCAAAGAGCTGACCTGTATCCTGCTCCTCAACCTGTTGAACTTCTCTTTGACCTGTGAATTGAGATCTGTGAGAACAGGCTGAGGTCCTTGACAATCCCGGATATCCTACAGATCACACACAGGATTAAATATTACAAGTCAAAAAGTATAATTATATTATATATATTATTATATTATATAAGTATAATAAAATATAATTAAATAACAAAAAACTAATCAGTCGTAGAATATTTGAATCTGACAAAAACAAAGACTGATAAAGCTGTAACCTAACAAAAATGCAACAATCACATTTTGTATCTAATCCTTATGTATTCCTTTCAGCCAGTTTGTTGCACGTTTTGTTTTAATGAATGTAGCAACAAAACCATTTATTTTAGAATTATTACCTTCAAAACCTATATAGATATATAAAGATATAAATTTAATCTAAAAATAATATTTGCCAATGCTCAAACACGTAGAACTATTTTTTATCAGATATGATCAGTGAAAGTTTTTGCATCGTTTTATTAAGCTTCCAAAAACTAATTTTATTGTACTACTTGTCCTGGGCATTACTTCTCCAGGTGTTTCCCTTTTTAATAAAGTGGCTATTTTTAAACTTATTTTGGGTGGAATTCCTTTAAGTGTTTTCTTTTTATGTCAAGCTTATTTAACACTGTCATAACTGTAGAACCCACCCCTACCTAAACCCATAGTTTATTTTTTATTTTATTTTTTGCAGGCACAAAAGTGCATAAAAACAATACAGTTCCTATGTGAGTTTGTAGCAGTTTTATTGACTTTAATAATTAGTCAACGGGTTCTTCTCATGCTAAGCTAACTTTAGCTTAACGTTTGTTGAACTTTCAGACCAAATATTTTTATCTCTAGTTCAAAACAAGAATTTACTAGGAGTGGCGTTTTATACGTTCGAGACCTTACCTGAATGAGAGCTTTTATTTCTAGGTCATATTTTAAAATTTCGTGCTCGCAAATTCGAACGTTTACGTCCGGTGAGGACGCCATTGTTGTTTTGGTACGGCAAGCGAGAGGCTCCAAAACAGGACAAACGCCAAGAGGCTGATGCTGAAGGTTGTGGTTGTTTGTGGTTGTTTACTGCAGCCTGTTAACTTGTCACTTATACAGTCCACAGCAACGTGATAGTAGTCTGTTAGCTGCACTGCAACATTTTTATGTAAAAGAAAACGTGTGTGGTGCCATTTTGCATCCTCCTACATCATAGGTGGGGTGCACTTTTAATTTTAATGACCAGTTCTACTTATGCAAAAAAATAAATATGTATAGTTCAGTTCAGGGCAGAAGGTTTTAGTTAATTGTTGGTACTTTATACTTTCTGGTTTTCTCATAAACAGTTTTTAGCCATTTTTGATTCACTTCTTGTATAAAATCATTTTCAGATACTTTGTCACTTGCTCAGTTTTACTTGTTTATAAAAAACAAAATTAAATAGGCGGAAAATTATAGTTTTGAAAATCAAAGCTGAGTAATTTCATACAAATAAGATACTCTATACTGAATTAAGATGTACAAATCTTAATCAAGGATTAAGTGATTTAAATTTACTGTAGTAAAAATAACAATTATAATGTTTAAATGTATACCATATGTGACTAAGAGACTCATAACAAGTTCAAATTCAGATCATGAAAATACAAACAACACAATAAAATAGTCAAAGTAAAAATAACTAAACTCAAATTGCGGTGGTAATGGTTTTATTATTTTGATAATAAAATCAATAAACATAATCAGACTAATGTGGTTACAAGCAGAGCTGCAGTACCAACACCCGGCTGATACAAGATAAGATGATTTAACAAAATATTAGAAAAACAAACAAAAACAGAGGCAAAAAGAAAAACAAAATAAAAATTCAGGGCAGGTGCCCATTGGATGTTGAGCAGCCAGAGACCAAAAAATTAAATAAATTGAAACAGAAATGGGCCTTTACAGTACAAACAAAAAGAAAAATAAAGTCATTTCCATGCCTGTGCATTAAACCTCCAACTGTGCCTCCTAGGGGGGAAAAAAAGAACATAATGTAAAAGAAAATGTTAAAACAAAAGTATAAACCCAGCACAACATTTATTATACAACATAAATATAACACATCAAGATATTGTATTCGAACAGGCATATATGTGAACTACAAATATAGACGTTGTTGCTAAAGAGAGGATCAAGTTAGTTTCAGCAGGATACACTTTCTGCAGGTTTATGAAATTAGATTCACCAAAAGATCTATTGTAGAGCACTTAGCAATGAAGTACAGCCTTCCTACTGAGACCGGGAAGAGGAACACACACAGGACTAACTACAGAAAGATCCCATGCTGTTGATCAAATCGAATAAATCACCATACAAGACCAGAAGCATCATAACAATGGCATGTAGCTGTGGAGCTCAGGGTGACCGATACCTCCCACATCCTCTACATGTTTGGGCTTGTATGGGTTTCCTATAAAATCATCCTATTGTTAAATTACAGAAAAAGAATAAACGGAACAAAATGCTTTCAGATAGACATTGTCTTTCTTTTCAACGTCTCATTATTTTCCCGTGCGTTTTTTTTGGCAAATCTGGAAGGAGATGTAAGTCACTGCTGAGTCGAATGATGAGTTTGACGTGTGCAGAAACAGCAAGAGGAGTTTAGTTTTTATTATCATGGTGTGAGTTGTTGTTTTGTTAGTTTTTGTAAAATCAGTCTACAGATAAGGAAATGAATCCCTCCCCAGTCATTCACTGCAGGAGAGGGTGAGGGGGTCTCTGCCCACCAGCCCTTAATGACCCCTGTCTTATCTCTGGGGCACTCCCAGACCAGACAACTCCAAACCAAAACCCTTCTTAAAACAGAAAAAAGAAAAAACATAAAGACAAAGAAAAAAAAACTTAAAAACCTCTGGTGCACAAGTGAAGTTTTTCCACAAAACTCACTGTGTTTCCTCACTGAAGCTCAAGACAGAGAGTTGGCAGACTCCTAACTTGAGCGCTAAGGCTGCGAAGTGCCAGACTTCAATCCAAAGTCACGAGAAAGAAGGTTGTTTCAGGACGAGGTTCTGTTTGGTGAGTAAACGAGCCCGTATTGGGCTTCTGATCACGTCAAATCTCCAGTGACAAAACACTTAAATAAGCCTCACAGACAGCAAATTAATCCAATTTACAAAGAAATTCTGCTTCCTGTTAAGTGACATCGATGCATATTTGTGGATCTGTGCATAAAGTGTTTCTTATTAGTTTAATCAATGCAAGGAGAGATTTACTGCAAGATTTTAAGTATAAGTACATCACACTGAAAATTATAATGATCAAATTATATTACCGGAGTCTGCCTGCAGCCTCACAGCAAAAGTCATCACTCCTTCTGGGAAATAGTCAGATCCAAACTTTCAGCAAATTCTTATTTTTGCACAAACTGAATAATATGAAATGCTTCAAACGAGTTAAACAAAATAGACTTTGTCTAAATCTGTCTCATACAAATGCTAGAGAAATCATAAATTTTTGTATTTGGTATATTTCTGCATTCTGCTATTTTATTTTGTTTCTACCAAACAGCTGTAAAGGATAGACTAAATGTTTGTTAGAGAAGTCATTTTGGTTTCATTGTGGCTTTGATTTCTGTCTGTGAAGCTCATGACACGTCTCTGACTTCTGGGCGCCTTAGTCAGTGGAAAAGCATTAAAGTTGACATTTATTAATTGTCTCCTTACATTTTAAATTACTGGACTTCATAAATAAATATACAATATATATTTGAAACACTGGGATCAAAGAAAATGGCAAAATATAATTTAGGAACAAAAACTTAATAAACGTGCAACTTTTGACAAGTTAGAGCATAAATATCAGAGCATAATGTTAACAAATAAAAAAAGAAGTTCAAACACAAAAGCAAACGTGGCCACTTAAAGATACAACATTCAAGATCTTTCTCTTTCCTGATGACCAGAGTCTCCCTCTGAGCTTCCGAACAAAGTCGAACAGCAGGAAAAAAACCCCACAAAAACTACGAATGAAAAGCTCCAGACGCCCTCGTCCGTCTGTGTGATCCTGCTGAGGAAGACTAGTCTACATTCATCGGCAAAGCAGCAGCAGCAGAGTTATATCTCGCTATGTCGGCATACAGCAGTGCAGCAGTCAGAAAAAAACACAAGACTGACCAGAGTCATCGAACAGAAGGATTAATATGGCTAAAAATTCAAACACAGCCATGTTACTGTAGCACCCAGCCACGGACAGATTAGCACCACAGTTTGCCTCCATGCTCAGTTTGTCGCTTCATCCGCAAACCTGCGACTCAGTGCCAACACTGACGTCACGGAGGGTCTGGCACTTCATTATAGGAAAGTTTAAAAAACGGAATTCTTTTTTTTGTTTGTTTGTTTGTTTGTTTTTCAAAAAGGAGGCAGCAACACAGTGCTCCGTGTCAACACCTCAGAAGATGAATAATAAGAAGAATGTATTTTTGATTGATCGGGTAAAAAGCAGGCCCCGAGTCTCCCCCTCTGTCTCTGACACAGTGGAAATTTATTCTTCTCTACGCAGACACACCAGCGGTGATAGCAGCAGCAGCCAACACAGAAAACACAATAAAATGTGGCATAGTGGGCAGAGAAATTGGTTAAAAAAATATTAGAACCAGGTTTCCCAAAACAGCAATAATTGTCCACTGTAATACTAAAGGGTAATCCTACAGGTGAGTTTTCTACTTTCCAGAGATGACAAACAGCTCTTATGTGCTGTTATTGGTTGAATTCCATACAAAAAGTGTAGGTTTAGGATGAAACAAGGTTTTTTGTTTCATAATTGTACTTCAAGTTTACATTTTGGAAAACCCAGTCCCTTTGTTTCTGTAGGGAAAACCTGTCCAGGCTGACAGGAGAAAAAAAAAAATGCAGATTTCTGTTCTTGTATAACTGATTAAGGCACCTGGTTTGTCGTCAGGCATCGTAATTGAAAATATATATTTTTTTTTCTTGTTAAGTGAAAAATCCAAGTGCAAGGTGAGCAATGCTGTTGGTCTTCTGACGGTCATAGGAAAATGGGTATGGAAAAGAAAAAAACAAATTAATAATAAGAAAAGAAGTAAATATACTGTAAATGTGTCACGGATACCCTTAAATCATACAAAATCTGAAGTCTCTTTGTGCTCATTGGATAGCAGCAAGTATGAAATCATACAAGTGAGAGTACAGAGAGCCCCCAAAAAGCCATGGGACAACTGTGTGACACTGAAAACCCTTTCTGATGTCCAAATGGTTTCAGAATAAACTTAATTCTCACAGCGCTTTGCAGGGTGGATCGACATGCAGAGGCGTTCATTTTGGCTGCATTCTGTGGTTTGGGGGCAAATAAAAACAAAAGTAAGAATATGTCCACTAAAAGTGAATTGTTTTTTGTTTTTTTTTAACAATCAAGGCTTGAAACACAACAGGAAAAACATTTGAAACGATACAAGCGAAACCAGAAGCCAGACTCTAATGTCTGACAACACAGCCAGCAAGAGGCTTCCACAAATCCTAATATATTTAGAATAGTTAGTCAAACTTAGTTCATTTTTTTGTTGTTGTTTGGGAAACGTGGTGTTAAATACACCGAAAATGAACATTTCTAACCATTTTTAGCCTCTACGACTCGTGTAATCAAACTCAAGGGTCTGGCTTTTACAAACATCCGTCGTACAAATTGTTAATACAGAAATCGCCATTCTCTTGTTGTTCAGAACAAGAATCCATGTAAATCCTCCTCTGACTGGTCCAACATTAAATTAAGTTTTACAAACAAAAAGTCAAGATTGATCCGTGGAAAAGCGGGCAACCAAAAAAAATAAAAATAAACGTAATCGGCACCATGTGACAAACCTCAGTTGGATTACAGCTGGACCTCAGAGTCAAAGGGAAAACGTTGCAGATTTTTTGTTTGTGAATTCTTGTGTCAAAAAGTCTGTTGGCCTTTGTTTTTCTTACTTTGTGTATCGAGCATTGCACCATAGTGATTGACATTAATAATTCAGAATACACAGACAGACAATATTGTTTTTTGTACAGAGTAAAGAATGGCGACAATAACTGGAATACATAAATATATAATCTTTTGATTTTATACGTCAACACATATGTCAAATAGAAGAACAATATTACCCTGATTTGCTGAAGAAGAGCTTTATGGATCCACTTAGCTTTTATTGGACAAGAGTAGCACAAAGTTACACACTATTAGCTTAATAGTTTACTGTATAGGATTTTTTTCCTTTGTCAGAAAAAAAATATAGAATTTTTTGTAATTTTTTTTTTTTTTAACTGGCGTGGATTTTCGCTCATTTCCTCGACTGTTAAAAATGCCACAGAGTCTCCTGGTTTGAATGTAAAGTTGCACAGCTCGCGCCTATCCTGTAATAACCTGCGAGGACTCTTTTTCTAAAAACAGCCTCGTGGATCGACAGCAAAACGCAACACACAGGCCTCATTTGTCAGCCGGCCTGACAACCAGCAACCCTTTTACCACTGTTGACCCCCTCAAAACAGACCTGGTTTCAAATCATAGCCAAAAAAATGCTTCAAACATCATCGGGAAAGATACACGCACGCTAGAGTAATCGGACTTTTGAAGCCATTTTTTAGATATAGTTCACCGCGTCTGCTACTTCAGTCAAGGTTGTTTTAAGCCAATCAGGCTTTTGATGTGGTTTACCAGACTGGCAGGACAATGTCATAAACCTCAGCTACAAACATGTCTGCCATGTTATTTTTATTTGAGAGAGTGTGACGTTATTTCAGAAGGCAATAAGTGTCCGGATTGAGTCTCTTTTTGTAAATTGGCTTGCCATACAGTACAGTGATATAGTAACTTCCCCTAAGGCGGCCCGGAAAAACATCTTTCAAAACGAGCTCTTCCTGGCCACCCAAGGCTAAAACCTCTCCTCTTTAAGTCACAAGTAGAAATCAGTTTATAAATGATAACAATATAGCTCTCTGGAGAAATGTGTCTACACTGTACATCACCCTGAAGAGGAAGCCAAAGCAGAATCAGTTTTTCCATAGGAAACCTCTACTGAAGGCAAATGAATCATGACG
This sequence comes from Millerichthys robustus, assembly GCA_034783495.1. NCBI lineage: Eukaryota > Metazoa > Chordata > Actinopteri > Cyprinodontiformes > Rivulidae > Millerichthys > Millerichthys robustus. The sequence continues at coordinate 6,720,355 of JAVKLF010000028.1, forward strand.
CCAAGGGGGTCAGCATCAGAAACAATGTAGGGGCCCTGGAATCAAAACCCTCTATTTTTTTTCCTTTTTTTAAGACCACAAACATACCATCACACCCTGACCAGGAAATAGACCTAGGCCATCTGGGCTTCGTAAAGCCAATGATACGCTCTCACGCCATGCCACATATCATTTCATGGCTCCAAACTTGCAAAGATCTAAGCCCCTCTGTCAGGCTACACACGTTCCTTTGCTAGCTCAAAGACCTAGCCTTGTCAGGTGATCGACTTATCCAAGCATCTAGTCATCACTTGCAGCATTCACACGAGGCCATTTAGCAGCAAATGGAAGAAATTTTTTTTAAATTTTTTTTAAATTTTTTTCTGTTTGTGGACAAAGTGCTATTCTTTAACACATAAGATAGATTAATCTATACACATACTGTATCGAACACTTAGAAGTTACATATTAACGCAAATAGTTTATTTACAAAAATGTTTCACTACTAAGAAAATAATTATGTGGACGAGAGAGGAGAGCAAGTCATCAGGGTACAACTACCCGGAGAAATATTAATCTGGAAACGTCATTCTAGTTTCAGAAAAGCACCATTTATCCCTTTACTTCAACGGAAAACTGTATGTGTATAGCTGTAACTTAAAACACAAACCTGCACAGACCAGCACCTCACAATCATTAGATACTGCTCTATGAAGAAGAACGTTTATCATTTCAAACTATCCAGAATGTCAGAATCTTATTTTTGATTATATTTGCATGCTAAATTAATGAATTCTTGTTTATTAGTTACTTTTTGTAGAATTTTGAGGAACAGAAAGTCTTGTCTGAGGAGCAACAAGGAGACAGAGCACTGGGTATTTTTCTAAGTAGCACAGTGTGCCTCAAAATGGCCTGAGCTGTGTAGATTGGTGCTTAAATAGGTGTTGTTTTGTCGCTGCGACCAGTGCAGAAGGCTGCAAAACTGAAGGCAAGGTGAAGCCAGGCATAAGACTCAGTACAACAATGTAACTGTAAAGGCAACAGTCCCAGCACATGCAAACATCAGCTGGTTTCAGGATTAAATATCAAAGGGAAATAAAAAGATAAATCTAAATGAGAAAGCACAGTGCTGCTGAATTCAGATCAGTGTGGCTTTGGTTTTCTTACAGCTGAGACAGCACTGCAGTCAATTCCTCCACAGTGTTGCCCTCTGTCCTCATTAAAGACGGTTTGTCCTTGTTCTCTTTATAAACCAATCTAATGAAAGTGAGGCATAACCATACTGTGTTTGAAATAATCCAGTCCTGGTTTTCATTGTCGTTCACACCGTCAGTGAAGAATAACAGAGGGGCAAAATATCGCCATTGACCTCCTCATCATCGTCTCTGACCAGTGAAACCCTTAAAACAAACAGGAAAACTAGCAGGCAGCTAATATAGAAAAATATAATGAAAACTTCTTTTTTTGTTGTTTTTTTTGTATTTGCCTCTAATTTTTCAATGAAAGGACAGGGTCTAGAAATGTGACATGCTTTAAAAGATGAATCGTCATGAAAAGTGGCATTTTACCATTAACAGCTATTGAACTTAAATACAGAATTTATATACAGTACTTTTAAACACAATTCAGTTAATAGTTTGCTCGTGAACTAGAAACAGAAATGAAACGAGTGACCCAGAAACATTTTTTGGTTACCGACGAACGCAAAAATAAAAGAGGAAAAATAACATAGCTTATCTACTAGCGCTGTGGGTTTTATTCCTATTTAGCGCCTTTACCACACCTAGCATGTGAAGCGAGGAATCGGTTTAGGAATGAAGTGCTTCCTAAGCAAATAAGTAAAATAAAATACAATGTACTGGAGAAGCCCACATATGGGAGTAAATTTTAGACTTCAAAACACAAATGAATGTTCCTTTTCTGTACAGAATTGGACCCAAGCTAATTTCACAGTTCTATGAAGTTCCCTGACCCTCCCACATTTCTTACATTCAATACGGCGTCAGGTAAGCTGTGCAAAACCTTACTTTAACTGGCTGGTCGCCATTTCGTTGCATGTGTCTTTGGTACAAAAACAATTAAAATATAGTGTGCAAATATTTTTTTCTTTCTTGTTACGCTTAACAAAAAAATATCTGTTAGCCCCCTGCCCGGATCCCCCAAAGACAAGAGTACCAAAAACCACAAGTAATCTATTGCAGAGCCCTCCTATATACACAGACTCTGTGGCATCACGCAACAAGAGCTTCCATTTGTTTATGTACATTCAGAATATATTCAAGCTGTCCATCCTCTCGCTCACTAACAATCCCCTCGTCTGAGCTGGACCCTCGGGGAGTCTAGCATCTCTTTATATTCAGTCCTCCCCACACAAACACAACACATACATTCACAAGGCACGATGAAGAGAACTCTGATCAAACATGAGTATGAACACGTCAAATTGTCGTCACCACACTGCCTGATCAAATCTACTGTACAAAAAAAAAAAAAGAAAAACAGAGCCGGTGCATGGGAGACACGTCTATATACAGTTTCCTGGAGAAGATGGATCACTGTTCATCTCAGCTTTATCTTCACAATCATCATCTTCCTCACAGCTTCCCATACTGGCAAAAAGCTCATTTTTATCCAGTCCAGTTATGACCAGCACAAATCACCATGCTACATACAATTCCTCTTCATATGGTCAACCATTTCCTGTCGTCAAGGGTAACATAAAGCTTTCTCCTGCATGATCAGACGGGCAGGATGTTCGGTGAACGCTTGCATCTTTTATAGCATTAATTTACTAAAGCTATTTTTTATGAGAGCAGAGCTGATTGGCAAACAGGAGATGGCGTGAAGATATTTGGGACTTCAGTATAAAATATATTTCTGCCACCCTGCTTTTTCTTTCTTTTTTTTTTTGTTGTTGTTTACTCTGCAGCGTTCTTGGCTACCAGAGCCTTTTTCCTCAAAGTGCTTTAGTGAATGGGTCAATTTAATATCCTGGTTTTCTTTGTTTTTGCAATGTGGGGGAGGGAATAAAACCTTCTAATAAAAAAAGAAGTCTTTCATCTTCTGATTGTGTCAGGCATGTAACAAGTTTTCCTCTGACTTCTTTACCACCTCAAACAAATTCCAGTGGTTATACTCATGACTGTCTATTTGCAGTCCTCCTGCAGAAGGCTATGTGAAGCACATCTAATAATCCATCCATTTCCTTTACTCGCTTTTTCCTTTTCGGGCCGCGTGGGAGCTGGTGCTTATCTCCAGCGGTCATTGTGCGAGGGGCGGGGTACACCCTAGACAGGTCACAAGCCCTTGACAGGGCCACACAGACATCTAATAATCAGAGGATTTAAGAACGTGCTATTAGAAATACACCTAACCATCACTTTAGACGTGCTTCTCCCAACAGGCGATCACGATGGGTTGGGAGACGGTGATGCACGCAGTGTGCAGAGACAGAAAGCAGGGGTGTGCGCCACACAGCTGCATGGCGAAAACAAGCACACATACATACGCACAGGGGAGTGGTATGTGTGTTTGAGTGACAGACGATGTGTATTTACTCTCAGCTGAAGGGGCATGCAGAGGGGAGAATAGTTACAACAGGACAGCACGGTGGTAACAATTAGTCCACTCCTCGCAGCTTGACGGCGATTTGTCTAGATTTTAGAGGTGGGGACTCGCAGGCCGACCAGACCGCCGGTGGGATCTCCGCGTCCTGTGTTCTCCAAGATCTTGTTGACAAAGACGGAAGTCTGTCCAGCTACAGGTGATGGTACTACAGACACAGAAAAAAAAGATATACAATTTCACAATATCTTACAGGCATTTAAAAATTTAATCTGTCAGTTTTGGGTCACCGACCAGAATTAAATATTTCTCTCGTCCACATCTTTATTCCTCACCAAGTGTCTCCTTGATGAGCCGCTCCAGAGCCTCTGTCATGTTGGTCTGTCGAGGCGAAGAGTCTTCAACTCGTTGCATGATCTCCTCCTTGATGGCGTTGATCACAAACAGTAATCGATCTAAAAGGAGACATTTGTTTAAGCGTGTCAAATAAAAATCAGAAACAGAAACATACGATTCATAATGCTTTTCATAAAAAAGGCTTTAAAAGAGCTGTGACAGAAAACACAAGAACAAAATAATAACTGTCATCTTTACTTAGACATTTAAAGAGATAAATTGCCAGAGAACTAATAAGATATCATTTGGAAAAAAGATGCAGAGAAGCTAAACTTACCATACTCTGTACTGAGTCCCCAAAGCTTCACCTTGTTCGCTTCATACTGGGCCTTCTTTTTTAAGCGGCAAGCCCTGAAATGCACCCAGGTTTTACACAAAGGTTACACGTAATTATTCACTGTACAGCTCTGGCTGTAAAAAAAGACCTAACAGTTTTACCTGGATGCCAGCTTGTTCTTCTCCTTGCGGGACCGCGGCCGTGCGGTCAGCGGCAGCTCGCTGACAGGGGTCAGGTCACTGATCACCTTGTTCAGTTTGCGAAGCTCTGTACCGATTTGCAGAAGCTTGCGAGGATTCGGCGTTAGGTCTTCCACGTCGGTGCGTCGGGACTTCTTCAGCATGTACTTTCCTTTGTAACAAGACAAAACAAAACCTTTAGATATGACCTGAATTTAATATCTATTATCTCAGCTTGGGTTTGTTGTGTGAAGTATCTGAAGTCAATATAGCATGCCTGTTTGCTGTTTCACAAATAAAATAAAAATTTGTCAGAATTGTTTGTAGGTTTTATATATCAACACATAGGTTGAAATATTTTGCATCGTTCTCATAAAGCTTCAGCTGTTGTGGCCATATCTTAAAAGTAAACAGTTCAGCTGAATGTATACAGCTTATAGGTGTGGGTGTGTTTGTATATATATACCATGGAGAGGCCCGTTCTTCTGGTACAGGTTGCTAGGTAACGTATGTCTGTCCCACTCAGACGGCTTCAGCATACGCTCCTGTTTGGAGGGGGTGAGCTGCTCGCTGTACTCCCAGAAGTAGCGACGCTTGCCTCTTTTCCGGCTGGACACTCCAGCTGTCAGGCCTTTAATGTCCTCCATCAGCTCCACCTCGCAGCCTGGTGCGGTTTAAAAATAGAGGAGGATTAATGGAAAAAAACAAAGACTGAGAGAAAACAGATTAACATACTAACAAATGTAAACAGGAAGCATTGAAGGTGGGAGGTGACTACCTGGCTCAGAGAAAGCGTCGCTCATGTCATCATCCTTGTCTGCCTCGTAATCTTCATCCTCCTCCTCCTCTTCTTCTTCCTCCTCGTTTTCAGACAGCTCGTGCTCACTGCCGAAACCCTCGTCGTGGTCTTCATCGTCTAATTCCAGTCCGTCACCTTCGTCCTCCTCTATTTCCTCCTCCTCGTCCTCGTCGTCATCTTCCTCTAGTTGAGAATGAGCTCTGCTGTGGGCCAGGAACAAAGAGTAGTTGTGCTCTTCCTCCTTGCCCTGCTCAGAGTCTTCGTCAACCAGAACGCCATTGCCACTTCCACCTCCGCCGGCGCCGGTAACCCCTACCACACTACCAGTGCCACCCATCCCAGAGGAACCGCCCAGGTTTGCCTCTGCTCCACGAGTTTGGACCTCTTTTCTTGGTGTCCCTTCTGCTTTTTTGTCAAAGCTTGCCAGGCTGACAGAGACGCTGGCTGCAGGGGCAGAGAGGCCCACCAAGGTGACGCTGACTGAAGTGGAGGGCTTCTCATCTGGAGTCTGGGTGAGGGGTAGAGGGGGGTCTGACTTCACAAAAACTGTCGGGGCAGGCCTGTCACCTTCAGCTCTGAGCACAGAACTGACTCGTACTTTAGCTTTCCGCACAAAGTCAGAGTTGTGAGACACCAGCGCAGCAGTCTTAGTCCCTCGCCCCACAGGCTTGATTTGAGCCTGGCCATGGTCTTGGGTGACACCGAGCTGGTTCTGGGTCTTGGACATAGTCTCAGTGCTGGAAGGAACAGGTCTAGTTGCTCTTTGGGAGCTTTCGGGAAAGTCTGGGAGAAGGCTGCGGGAAGGACGAGACTGGGAGGCGGATGTGGAACCTGGAGACGGCCGGACTGAGCTGGGGCCAGGTCCTTGGCCAGGGACAGGGTGTCTGTTATTGAGAGAGGAGAGTTGAGGAGGTTGGGGCTGAGGCTGGGGGGCAGGAAGGTTCAGGTCTATAGGAGGATAGAGCGCCTCGCAGACGGGCTGGGAATCCTCGCTGTTAAGCTGAGCCAGTGTTGGTGTTCGACCAATGACTTCCTCGTCCTGGTAGGGACTAGAGAAGTCATCCAGACCAAGGAAGTCCACTTCTTTGGTTCCCCATATGTCACAGCTGGCCAGTCGCGTGTATCTGTCAACAACAGAAACGTGCAATTGTCTCAATACCGAACCCTTATAATGTCTCATTGTTTTTGAATGCCACTAAAACCTATTTTCTGTATGGTTTAGATTGATGCAAAAAAGGTGTCATCTCATACCTGGTGAGGTCTTCCCAGTAAGAGTCCCACTGTTCAAACGCTGAGCTGCCGTAGACGGTCTCACATTCACCTAGGCTCATGAGCTGATCGACACCTCCCTCTACCTCCTTACCCCCATCTCCAATCCCCACAATACTGTCCCCACAGGGACTCTGTCGATGGGTCACGTCTGTGTCCTGCACAGAAACGCAAGAAAACAAAGTTGAACTGAACAGGAGGTGAAACTCAAAAATGTTCTGTTTGGAAGTTTTGTTTTGTTGAGGTCTTTGTTGCCCTGCACAAATAGATAACTAAACCCTAAACTCATTTACAGAAACCTGGATTTATTATGCAACATTAGAGGGTGGTAACATCAAAAGAAAACCACTAAACGACTGCAGAAGCCAATGAGCCATCCTACACACCAACATCTATTTAATGTGTTTTGTTACGAGTCAGGAGCTCAGCAGTGAAACACTAATGTTTAGTCTACAGCAAGCAGTGAAATAAAGTAGACACCTGTATTTGACAACATGAGGCTTTTCTCTATAAACTTGGCTGTAACACAAATGGCAAACAAAAAAAGAGAGGAACTCTATGTTTTTCAGTTCCTGTGAAACAGTCAACAAAGTGCTACAGTGTGTGCTTCTACAAATTATTATTAGTTTCCTGTAAAAAACACAAAAAGGCAGAGGCACTTGCTCCTCCTGAAAAAGCTGACATTCTTCTGATCAGTAAGCAACAATAATACAAATCTGATTTAGATGATTGATGAGAGAAGAGAAAGCGAGGAAAGAGAAACATGTGGATTTATCTAGATATTGCATCACTGTGCACACGCTTTTGTGACCTATTAAACGAAGCACAAACTAATCCACCCAAGATATTTAAAAATATCATTGCCTTCTTTATTTAATGCCAAAAAACAGTAGCCCAGCAATGAGATCACAACCAATGGGATATTGAAATTTTGTTGCCAAAAAATAAATGCAAAAATAACTACCAACCCTGGTGATGAAACAGTAACAACTGGCAACTTTGTCATCCTCAAGGAGTGTCCCAATTTGCAGTGTACCATTTAAACACCATCCCTTTTGTTTTAAAATGTAACACTGTGGCTGGAAAGTGTGACTTTGTTTGTAACATAAACTTGGAAATGTGTTCAAAGCCAGTTCATGATCTGATGAAAATGAGAGTGAGGGATGATGAGAGCTAGCAGTTTGTCACTGAGAGCTATAATGTTTATCCAAGAGCAAAATAACAATCTGCAACACCTAAGGCTATTAACGTGATAAATAATGATCTAGTTTCTTTGTTGGGACATAAATCAGTGATGACTCAATATGAGCAGCTATAAGGAACAACACCCCCCCACCAAA
>JAVKLF010000028.1:6744093-6770133 GCA_034783495.1 Millerichthys robustus
GTTGCCTCCTTCCACAGCCCACAGGTTGTTCTGGGCACCAGCTAAAGAAACAGCACCTGAATCACACACACACACACTTAAGAGGCACAGCCAAGTGCTATAAACCAATTATCAGCTGCCCACACGCTTTCCTTTCCTCTGGATCCCACAGGCCATCCCCTCGTCTCACCTTCCATCGCTTTCCTTTTCCTCACTCCTCTCTCTTCTCTCTGCTGACCTACATCAGCCGGACTGTGGATATTTATGCAGCTAAATTCACCACCTTCATCCTGCCACTTCCCTAATTGTACTGCTCATCTCCTCACACACAGCTGACCTACAAAAGCGGGGATGCTGACATTCTGCCCGTAGTTGACCCTCATGATGGGCGCAATGACCTCGTCGATGAAGCGCTGAGACACCCCCAGCTCCAGGAGCGAATCAGACAGTGGCCTCCTGGTCATATTGATGAAGCCACTGCCTCCCAGAGAGTCCAGCAGCTCCTCCACAGAGCTGAAGGCGTAGCCGTGGGCCTGGTACTTATAGATCCTACAGCATAAACACAAATGATAGGTAATTACAGAATGAACAGACAGATTTAGAACATATGCTGGCATTTTGTTTTCGTCACTCATGACTGAAGCCTGGACAAACAGAAGCATAAACAGACTCAGTTGTTGACCCGAGACGAGAGAGAGAGAGAGAGAGAGAGAGAGAGAGAGAGAGAGAGAGAGAGAGAGAGAGAGAGAGAGAACTGATGCAGTGATAAAACATATCCCAAGGGAGGAAATCAAGCTGGTGGAAGAGGTAATGCAACTGAAATTCTGAGGTTGGTTAATGTTTCAAAGCAGAAACTGAGCCATGAAAACAAGAAATAATGACACCCAAGAAATATTTTATCCAGGCTGACATCTGAGATAAGTTTGTACCATTTCTGCATTTTGTCAGATGACAAAGAGAAAGTGAATGTTATTACAGTGGCTCTTTTCTTCAGTGATTATTAATTTCACACAGATTCACTATATTTATGCAGAATTCACGCCTGATTTGTCACATGCTGAGTTAACGTTTTGCTGTGACAATATCTGCAGAAGTTAAAAGCGCATGATGAATAAGAATAACAAACAACTCAAACTGGCTTCATCTTTTGATGGCAACAACAGAAGCTTTTGTTGTAAGAAGAGATCCTGCTTTAAATGTTTTTAATGTAAACTGCACCTAATTTAATAATGACTCTGCTGGAACAAAACTACAGAAAATTTAATAAAGATTCAGTAAAAGATCAAACCTACTTAAACTTTCAAGATGGCTGCCACAACTAAGCAACTTCAGCAAACACAAAAATGTCTTTAACGCTGTCAGTTTTACAGATACTGAGCTGAACTAGTTTTGATCTCATGCATAAATGACAGCAAGCGATATTGCTGCCTTCAAGGAATGCCAAGTCTTTAATTACCTCATAAATTTCTCCATAATCTCCTCCACCCACATCTGCAGGCGTATGAAGCTGATCCCATAGCGCCACCACAGACGGAACAGATCTAACAAGTACCAATCTGTCTCCTCCAAAATCACCTCTTCTCCGTTAAAAACTGCCGTCTTTCCCGCCACATTACGGCGATGCTTCAAGCCTGCAAGGACAAAAAGAAGAGGACACACAAAGGACATGTGTCAACATACCAATATGCCGAGGGAGAAATTAAAACAGAGGGTTAACTGATCCATAACAATACTTGTGGATATTTGTTAACAAAGGCTTTGGAGCTAAACAAAAGCAGAATTTCACTAATTTAAGAAGCTTAATCTGCATTGGCGTCAGCTGTTTGACATCACTGTTGTATATATTAATATAAAATAACTGCAAAAAGGACTTCTGAGTGCACTTACTCACCTAACTGTTTGACAAACTCCTGCATGTGGAGGTTGAGGGAGTGAATAATGGAGCCTCCAGACTCGTAGTCATTGTGATTGACAGTTACAGTTGCAAGTCGGCCTCCAACCTCACCCTTCTCAAACACGTCCACCTGCACCTCAGGTCCAAAGTGTTGTCGCAGGAAATGGGCTGTAGCGCTGCCTCCTATCCCCGCTCCGACCACCGCTGGAGAAGGATAAGGAAAAAAACTCAAAATTTTCAGAGAACTGTCTCTCAGTGCATAAACAAGCTAATTTAACTAATGCAGGAAAGAGACCCTTTTAAGTTCTTGTACAGCATTTATCTTTTCCAGTTATAGAAGGATGCTCTGTTTTAGTTGTTTTATAGCCTGTGCAAATTATGTTATCTGGATCATTGCAACAACAAACAGGCTTAAATCAGAGGCAACCGGACTTAGATCAACTCCTGTTGTTTTATAGCAATAAACCCTGACAGAGTAAAAGTACAAATGCCTATTTTTTATGCTACTTTTAGTTTTTAGATAACCTTTTGATACTTTAAGTTATCTCTTTGCTAATATTTGCTTTTGGTCTTTGATTCTTTTAGTTTTTAGCTAGCTTTCTGCTTCTTGAAGTTAACCTACAGCTACTTTTGGATTTTAGCTGGCATTTTGCAACTGCTAGCTTTTAGTTGGCACTTTTCTTATTTTATCTATTAGCTAATTTCCTGTTTCTTTTAGCTCGTTTCAGCCTCTTCAGCAATGTTCAGCCGTAATTCAGCACTTGGCATTCTCCAGTTTTGGTTGATTAATGAAATCTGTGATGGGGTTCAATCAGTAAGTTGCATTTGAAATTATCGATTAAAAATCCTTATATTTAGGTAGATTTTCTTCCCATGCTGTTTGCTAACATTAGCGGAATTTAGCAGCTTTATTGAGCCTATTAAATTGAAATGGTTAGGAGTTTGTCGTACCTATTTTTGAGGGCGGAGCTCCATCGACATGTGGGGATGCCTGCTGATCTCCAACAGCCGACCAAACACTCAGCACAACGGCCAAAAAACAGCGTTGGAAGCTGTCCATAGCGGCAACAATAACTCAACAGTAGAACAACGTTACAGAGTTCTGCTCAGTAACCTATCTACAGGTTAGCTGCTATACTTTATATGTAAAAACATCATTAAAATAATAACGTTTATATGAATTTAAGTAGCGGCTAACTGAAAATGTGAGCGTGATAGTAACCAAAATGCTCAAAGGATGCTAGTTGATAGTGATGATGCGGAACAATTCAAGGGTCCGCACCATTTGAACGCCGGCTTACTTAGTGGCGATGTCTGGATGTAGAAGTTGAGGCCGATTTTTCGGCAAAGTTTAAATTGCGAGAACGGCGGGCAGTTCGATTCGAATGCTCAGTTCGATGTTTTGGCTGTCCCAAATGTAACGGTGCTGTTTTGATTCGACACAACGTTTTAGTTTTAAAATGAATATTGAAGCATTTCAAGCTTCGTGTTGACCAGCAAATGACTACTGATCTTTCTCTTCCATTCGGTTCCAGTTACTTTTAAAGATTACGTTCTGATTCAAAATAACGCCTCATTCCGCCGGAAGCTTTGCTTTTTCTGTGATGCACTTCATAAAAAGGAGTAGACCTACTCATGAATGAACGTTCACTTCCGACAATAGCACGTGACTTGAGTCTTTTCGACCAATCAAAGTAGTCCTGCTTTCCCAGCGGCTTGGATTGACAATTCAATTATCCTTGTTTTAGACTTAATAATTTACAGTACTTGCTTTAAAAAGTGGTGTTATCCAATACCCGATTCTTAGAGTTTTTAAAAAAATAATTACAATAAACAAAACATTTTTTTCTGCAATTGTAAAGACAGACTATATTCAACTCAATAAATGTTTTATTCATTGTGCTAACGTGTGTGGTTAAAAAAAGCCTTAAAGCACTATTTTTGTTTTTAAGAGGTTATATATAAAACATAAGAAACAATTCTCAATTTAAAATAACCTATTATTTTTCTTCGTCTTTTAGTCTTACTGATGTTTGTTTTTTTCATTTGTGGTGTTTGTCTGCAGGGACTACAAATGTAAGTTAGCCCAAGGCTAAATCTGGTATAATGCATCAAATGTAAACATTTGTTTTAATTGCACACTGACCTGGTTGAATAAACGAATAAACTATATAATGATAGTCACGTTGTGTTGTAAATTTCAAAATTTAAGAAAAAATAATTTTTACAAATGTAATAAAAGGTACATATTTATAATGACTTATTGTAATCGTTTAAAATATAAAAACTTTTGGAATTATTAGTGAAAACTGAGCTTCTTTTTGTAACGTTTCCATTGATCCATGATATTAAAAACGAGACAGTACATCATATTGAAAAAAAACAGTGGAAGTTGCTTTTATTTGATTCAACAGAAAAACTGCTGTGACGGTGGAATGAACCACTGAGCTGAAACTAACATTCACACTGAGCCGCAGAAAGGACGACTGGCACAGTGGGGCTGTAAGGCTTAAGGACGCCTCAAACGAATGCACACATATTTAAACATGCGTGCACCAAACTCGCGCTCGCACACACACACTCATTTTCATTTACATCAGATATCTTACATCTGTGTGGCTGCTCATACAACAGCTTTATCACTTTTCCTCTCCCTCGCAAGTGGTCAGTCAGAAGTAAGAGGTCATGGGTGTCACCTGGAGTTTAGGCAACCTCTGCTCCCTGCTATTACCTTAAACGCAGGGGCACTTCAGGGCTAAGAGGTGACATAACAGAGACTTTTACTGTTCATCTCTAAGCAATTTAACCCTCAGCAATAACACTGCAAGGCCAGCCTGATGGCCGGGATTCAGAAGGTGCTGAGGGGAAGTCATGCTCTGGCCAAACAGAGAGCAGGGAGGGGCACTGGCCATGAAGGTTATGCGACTGGTCACTTTGTAGATCGTCGAGTGGGCTCGGAGGCAGTGGGGGGAGGTGGCGGGCCACGTCGGTCTAAGTCTTCAATGTAGAACATGATGAGCTTCCTGCGTTCTTCTGGGACACACTCCAGAACGAGGTACCGTTTGTCATTCTGAAGGATCTTCTCCACATCCTTCAGATGCTGATCTGACTCCTGGATCAGTTTTCTTGACCTGGCAGAAAAACAAGAAGCATCAGAACCACAACTGTAATATTCTGAACTCTGTGAAGGATTATGTTGGGTTTACAACTCTTAATCAAACTCAATCCTCTGGTATCAATCAGTCCTGTTATTTTAAATATTAACTTTCTAGTTTCAATGAAAAACTGACTATGCAAAGAAGATGGACCCATAACTAAAGTAGTAAACAAATAATAAGCCATCTGGAACATTAGATTTGTTATAATTCTAACTCTGTTAAACTTTTAAACTCTTTTAAAAATCATTTCAGTCTGAGGCGTAAGGTAAACCTGCTGAGCGTTCAGACCTGTACGTGATGAACTTTGTTTCCTTCAGCAGAGTTCTGAAGTCAGCCTTGGCGGTGATGTATTTGTCTTTGATGTAGTCTTCAAACTCTCGCTGTCTCTTCTTCAAAGACAAATGAACACAAAACATCAAAATGATGGGATTCACTGCAAATTATTGCATATTTTAACACCATGTCTGATTAAATATATTCTTACTCTATCACTGGAGGAGAATTTAATACAACGAGGGTCATCCTTGATTACTTTCTTCACTTCCTTCCATGTAGTTGTTAGAGTGATCTACAACAAACACACAGGCCCAAGTTTAAGATCCTATAATTATCTTTTTTTCACACGTTAAAATAGAACCTGGGGCCCAGATTTATCAGTCAAACAGATGACCTTTCTAGATGTTTTTATTTCTTACCATGCTGGTCTCATCCAGCAACTGTCTGAACTGTTCTTTCTTCTTCTTGGCCAGAGCTTCGACGTGTTCGTTAAACAGCTTCTCTTTCTCCTCTCTTTCTAGCAGTGATGCAGATTCCCAGCGATGGTCCTTTCTCAGGTTGCGGCGGGTGTCTGACCACGTTGCATCTGAAGAGCGAACCTGAGAGGACAGAAGATTTTTAATGCACTGGGGTCCCTATTTTTATTAGATTGTTTTTATTCAGTTGAATTGAAAAATTGACATAATAGCAGCAAATAAAAATCCATCCCATATTAACAGAAAATGAAAAGTCTCTCACCATATCAGACATGAGGGCTTTGAAATTCTGGATGGCCTCCTCCCTTTTGTGCTGCTCCCTTTCTCGGTCGATCTCTTTGGTCTGTTCCGATCGGGCCTTCTGCACTTCGCGCTCCCGCTCTCTGAGACTGGCTTCGATTCGAGCCTGTCGCTCCATCTCACGCTCCTTATCAATGTCCACATTCTGCGAGTAATGACAGAGTTTCTTTGTGACATTTAAGAGAAAGTAAATGTACATAGTGATTTATACATCAAACTTCCTGTTTTTAAGCTAAAAGCCCTGATAGCTGTGCAGGACCATGTTCTTAAAACAAAAACAGTGTAAAAACGTTACATCAGATGTGCCTTCCACTATAAAAACATTTACTTATATTGCTATGTTTTACAAAATGTAAAATTAGTTTGAAAGAAGTCCCTTCTGAAATGTTTTTAAGACAAATTAGGCGTAAAAAGAACATAAAGGTATTATCTGACCAGGCAACAACTGCTGGTGACTAGATGGCGAACAGCAAATATAAAAATTCTGAATTCAGTCTGACTGCAGCTGATAATGTACATATTCTTTCGTGATTCTGAGGCTTTGTTTACAGTAGAGCTTTGTTTTTTGCTGGCAACCCTGATGGCTGCAGGCACTGATCATGCAGTGTCTGGGATGTTGCTTGTTTTGCTCCTACATGCTGTGAAAAGGTGAGTTACACAAACTTTCTACTGTTTGTAATTTATTGTAGCTGTTGTTAGTTCAGAAGAACTATAGTTGCCTGTCTGCACGTGTGGTTTACCACCAGCAGGGTTTTACACACCACTGCAAGGGGTGCTCATAAAAATCTTCTCTGGCATGGATTCAGAAAGCTCCTGTTTCAGGGAGAAAGACAGCTGGTATCATGTACACGATCATGACAGAAATCTGCGGCTTCACACCAAATCCACATTGTGTAAACTGAGACCGAGTCAAGGTTGAATCACCAACGAGTTTCCAACAGTCGAAGCCTGGTTGGATACCACCTTAAATCATGAGAACATCCTACGTCCTTCAAAGAGATGCTCCTACCTTTGCTTGTTTTTCCATGAACTGTTTGAAAAGCTCCTCTCTGAGTGTAGAGCTCTCCACGGCCTTGTAACGAGGGTCGGTCTCTAACCTATCCTTCACTTTACTCCATCGATGGCTTCCTTCTATATGCTGCTCACTCAGGAGATCAAAGAAGTCTAACTTTACCTGGGAGTAAAAACATTTTCATTACAAAATCTGCTCAACAATATTTATATTCGTTTATATTTAGGCCCTTGGTGGAAACACTGCAATTCAAGACAACATGAACATTCCAGCACTTCAAAACAAAGTTCAAATGTTTTGATGTTGAGGATAAAGGAGCCCAGCTTTAAGTAAGAAATACCTTCTCTCCTCTGGTCTTGGAGTCCTCTTTCTCTCTCTTCCTCAATGCGGTCATGAATTCAATGAAAATGACCTCCCTGTCCTTCATCTTCTCAATGGTCTTAAACCGTGAATCTCTGCCGTGCTTCATAGCAAATTCACTAAATGTGGTTCTGCAAAGATTATTTTATAAGTAAATCAGAACAAATAAATTCTTACGTAGACAAATCTGACTAAATATCAACTGTTCTTTTATGTAATATCTATAAAGATCTTTAAAACCATTTGCAGCAAGAAACTGTTTCTTTACTTGGGTGTAAGCTTGGCCTCCTCCATCATTCTCCTGAAATCATCTTTGGCCTGCATCAGTTTGTTTTTCTTCTCCTTCCGCTCCTCTTCTGCCCGCGTCTTCACATACTGATCAAAAACCTGAAAGCACGATCACAAGACCACGACTGAAAGACCTTCAAAAAGGCATGAAAACGCTGAAGCAAGACAGAAAAAATGAAGAGACAATAAACCTGTTTTCTTTCTTTTGGATTCAGCAGAAGGTAACGCGGGTCAAACACAATCTTATGAAGTTCTTTGTCCCAAGTTGAAAAAGCAGAAACCTACAAACAGAACAAGCAAATTTTGAAACAAAATAAAAATAAATTATTATATGTTAAATAAAACAAACTTGTTGTAGATCAGTTAATGCAATACGCATCATTTTAAACAACACGAGACAAGGTAACACAACAAACAGAACATCTATTGTAGTGTAATTTACTATATAATGTTTATTACCCCTCTCTCCAGCAGCATTTCTCTGAACTGAGTCATCCTGGCCTCTAGTGGCACTATAGCTCTTTCTCTGGCAGCTCTGAGCTCTGCCTCCATCGCTGCTTCTTTCTCTGAGTCCGTCTCCTTTGGGTCCTCCTTCCTGTCAGTTTGAGAACACAAAGATCACAAAACACGATGATGTCAAAGAAGGTTAAATAAACTAGAGGTTCAAAACAGAGAAATAGACAATTTGTGTTTTATTATTTATTGTTTCATGTTGTTAGTATCTTTGACTATTTACATCTATTAGCGCTAGCAGACTTACTTTCTCTTTTTAGCTTTGGTTGGCTCCTCATCCTGATTATCTTCAATAGCAGTGGATATCTCTGGCTCCTCCTTATTGACACCTTACCACACAAAAACTGATTTAATATAAAAATCACAATTAAAAGTGCTGTGTTCATTGTCAAAATAGATGCTTGTTCACACCTGTCTTCTTGCCGTTCTCTGGGCCTTTCTTGTGCGGCGGCTCCTGGATGTGTTTGTCGACATCAGCTCGGCCGATCAGCTCGTCAGGTCGGTCCCACATGGACAGTCGTGTCGTTGGGTTATAAAAGAAAACGCGATCATCTCCCGTCCATACAACACACCTGATCAGAAAAGGAATTAGAAAGCTGTTTTGTCACAGGGAGATGTAATTAAATCAGTGTGGGTTTGAAGGAACTCATACCAAGGCGTGCCAGGGATTGGGTTGGTGGCAACAGGCCTGGCTTTCTGAGCTGCCTTTTCCTCCTCTGTCATCTCTTCTACTTTAGTCTCCTCGACAAAATTAAAAAGCATCACTTGGAGGTACTAGTGTAATTTATTTTTACATTATTTCACCAATAAATCCTCAAAGTTTAAAACATTGGTGCAGTTTTAGTTTATGGTTAATCTACCTCTTTCTCATTATTAGTGTTTTCTGCTTTGAGCTCCTCTTCTTCCATTTCCATCGCCTCAGCCTCCTCCTGGGTCAGACGCTCTTTAGCCTTTTCTGCTTCTTTTGCTACCAAAAGAGGTGAGAAAATATAATTTGAAAGGGAAACATTGATATGATTTCATGTGAATTTATTTGAGCACCTTTGTAGTGCTAATATTTTCTAGTGTTAGTTGTATTTACAATCAAGTGAGGAAAAAAAGCTACACTTATTAGAAACTGATAAATCATTCCACAAATCTGAAGATGGTGGAAAAAAGTCAACGCCACCACTTTGTAACTTTGACTAATGAAACCAGTACGCTTAAACACTAGCATTTATACAAAGGATAAAATCCTTTAACACATAGACATGACATTTCATTATATGTATGTAAATTTATTACTATATTTTTGCTGTGCCTATGATATGTGATTATTACTTTTACATGATAGCGACTATTTTAAATAAGATTTAAAGTTCTTGTTTAAATTTCATTTTAAAAAGTCAACATGAATTGAAGGGTTTAGTTAATTTTACACTTCTGTGTATGTTCTATTCAAACAGTACAGATATAGTAAAATATCACACTGTAGTGGCAAAGCCTACCCTTTTCTATTAGAATCTGCGGTTTCTCCCAGGTGGACTCCAGCGTCCGATTGTTGTAGTAGTACGTTTTCCCATCAGCTGTTTTGTACTCGGACCACTCTGGGAGCTGTAACGATCCAGCTATAGAAGCGGGGGCTGCTGAAAGCGTCAACTGGGGGTGCATCATGGAAACTAGAGGTGGGCCCATGCCAGGGAGCATGCCTGCAGATAATTAGTGAGGAAACAAAAAGATTCAAAGGTTAGTTAAATCGTTGTTCTTTCCAAACAACTCAGAAATGGATATAAACTGAGTGAGATCTGATTTGATAAGAAATTCTAAGTTATGGCAAAATATTCAAATCAATAATAGGAACCCGAATTATCTGATTCAAATATATTTCTCTGTTATATGTTTATTGGCATTTAACTCTGTATGCATCCGTTTGAATGTAAACAAACTCTAACAAACAAACAATAGTTCAGAATAGTTATACATCCAGCAGATCAACCAAAGGTCTATCTACATTTCTTCCTTTACTACAAGCTGCTAATTTGTAGCCAATTTGTAGTTTGACACTAATACATTGTGTCAAAATTAAAGAACTCTCATTTCCTTTTTTAAAAAGCAACACACTGTATAGTAGAGAAGGCAACCTTAGTATAATTGTAACAATCAATTAATTGAACACAGATACACAAATAAACAAGTAGTGACCACACACCAACAACCATGCCACAAAAACACAACAACCACAGGACCACAACATGTTGCCCTGATTGTTAAACAACTCAAGTGCTACGAGGCAACAGCAACAGTGATCTCGCTTCACTCTTTTAAAGTCACTAAACACCTGGCTGAAAGATAAAAATTTCTAACAACCAAAAGCAAACCCCATTTTAAGAAATCTTCACATTAAACAATGAAAAAAATACTCCTAACACTGGATTTAGAGGACATTTCCCAATTAGTGTTTTTTTACTTAATGCGGAAATGTTTCAGCTATAGCATAAGAAAGATTGTAGCTGTATGCTTTAAATGATAAATTACTAAAAATACTTGGTTAGTTAAGAAAACAATGTAGCAATAAAATGCTGTGTGCTGCTTTGTTTGAGTTAAAAGAATAATGTCATCATGAGAAGTGAAGTGTGTATGTTCACAGTCGAGCTGCATATTCTGTTTCGATTTGTTGGGATGGCTGAAAGTCACCACTGTACACCGAATGAATCATGTTCACAGCAGTCAACACCATGCCACTGTTTGAACGTCCCCATAAATACAATACGATGCATGTAGACACCATTCACTACCATGCCATCTAGTGTAGGTCTGAGAGGCGAGCGGTTGGGTGTTTACCGTTGGCGCTGGGGCCTGCCTTTACACAGGGCGCACCTACTATCTGCACCATTGCTACACCTGCAAGAACAACGGACAAGCAAGCATGTGGTTGGACACAACAGGACACGAAACATCAGCTGCCATGGTATGTAAGAGTGAGTGATCTGCCTCTTCATTGGGACAGCAGTTACACCATTTTTATGGAGCTGTATTTAATTTATGTTTAAAAATATACAAATAAAGGTTTTCTATGAGTGTGACATATACAACAGTCTGACCTACATTTTACTTATTTCTTTTAAAACATGTTTACAAAGTTTCTGGTCTGCTGAAAAAGCCATTCCTTCAATCTGAGACGTGACTCAGCAAATACTTTAGCACTTAATCCATAAAAAGTAGGATTACTTTGCACTATCAAATGACATAAAAAAAAATTGGAACTACGGTATACTGGCTACTTTTTTGTCACCCACATTGTCTACAGCAATCATTTTAGCCAGCTAAAGTTACAAGAATGAATAAAAAAATAGAAAGAAAAACTATAGTAACTGAACACCTTGTGTACTGAAATCCATTCATTTTGAAAATATTTTTACTCCATAGACCACAACAAACTGATATTTTCACTCCATGTCCTTTCCAGAAGTATACGTCAAAATACTTTCTAGAGTGACGCTACAATGACCCACATGGCAACAACTGCAAACTGAACAAGACAAAACACTGAAAATTCAGGCGCAAAGCAGTCTGAACAATAAATGTACAACATAGCTAACTGAGGTTTTAGTTTTGATGTTCCTACAATTGTTGTGTAACTCACCTGGTAGAGGGATGTGCATGCCTGGTAAAGGCACCCGAAAAGGTGGCACCATAACAGGGGGGAAGGCAGGTATGGCTGCAGTGGGCTGGGCCACACTGTGAGGCAGAGCTGCAGGCAGCAGTGGCACAGTCTGAACAGCTGTGACAGGTGATGGCACCGTAGAAACAGTCACTACGGTGACTGGGGACACAGCAACAGTTGAGGTCACTGTGGCAACAGGGGTGAGGTCTGCTACAACGGTGGCTGATGGGAACAACAACAACAACTTTAAGTTTAGCCTAAGTGTACATGAAAGCTTACATGCTCATTGTTGATATACTGTAAAGCTGTGTGTTTACCTGCAATAGTCACAGAGGGCGAGAGGGTGGTGCCGGAGTCAGGGTTGGAGGTGTGTGTGTGGGACAGGGTCGAGGTTGGAGCCTGAGTGGGGGAGGCTGCTCCAGCTGTGCTAGCTGTAGTGTTCCCACTGCTGGAGCTGACAGCTGCAGTCACACCCACATTTGAACCTGAACCTGCAGCTGCAGCCCCCGCTACAAGAAGAGGGTTGAGTTCAGACTGCTGGATGATCTTCACACCTTCTGGTTTACTCCATGATGACTCTCTGGTCCGAGCATTGTAGTAATATGTCTGTGGGAGTGATTAGAGAAAATGTGACAGTTGGAGAAGTTTGTCAACTAGTATGATTATTCTCAGTGTGGAAACAAGTGTAGAACCCTGATGTGAGCCAACATAAGCCTCCAATCCTACCTTTCCTTCTGATGTCTTGTTCTCTACCCAGATCTCTTCTGCAGGGTTGAGAGCAGGGTTTCCAGATGAAGGAACAGGGGGCATCCCAGGGGGGAACAACATACCAGGAGGAGGTGGCAAGTTCCCAATGGGAGGGGGGAGAAATGGAGGTCTCTGCAGAAAAAAATACAAGAGAATGTATAGAATTTAGCTTTTAAACTATGGAGTGAAATGCAACAAAATATGACTGATGAGGCACAGAAAATGTGCCTCATCAGATAATCAGTCGTCTCGTGTTTCAGCAGCTTTATGGAGTCTCAAATTTCAGAAGCTTTTTGCATTAGTACTGTATTATTCAGAGATAACCACAACATTTAGGAATCAATGATGATGAAACCTGGAAAAACACTGTGAAACGTGCATACGCATATTTCTTGTTCATTAGTTTGACTTGCTTTAGAAGCCAAGGTTGCTGTTATGTTGACATATAGAACAGACAGAAGCATCATTTGTGGGGGTTATTTTGTTGTTGCAATATGCCAGTTGCATAACTACAAAGCAAATCAATATCCAAAAACAAGCTTTAAAATTTTTTCCTTGAAGTTTCACCCTTAAAATACCTTACCTATCCTATAATCAGCTTTAACATATTGACATGGGAGTTGAAATAAAAACCATGTCACAGAATGCTCACATGTTACTGCTGATGTGAAGTTGGTCCTACATTTGCACAAACAAAACCATACACATTGCATACTAAATTTTTACCTGAAGGTGAGGAGGTCCAATTGGTGGTGGCATGCCTCCTGGTGGTGGTATGGGTGGCATATTAGGGTCAAAGGGTGGCCGAGTAAATGGGGGTCTTGGAGGGGGTCCCCTCATCATTCCAAAAGGAGGTGGCGGTGGCCTAAGGAGTGGTGGAGGGCCTCGTAATACTGGACTCTGAGCAGGAGCAGGGGCAGGAGCTGGAGCAGGGGTGGGTGCAGGACTGCGGAACCGCACAGCCTGCTGCGCCATTCTTTTAAAACAATACAGTACATAGTTACAATCAAACATATACAGTGACGTTACAATGTTATAATTACTGTAAAAAAATAAGAAAAACACAATCTAACTAGTTTAAAAAGTCAAATGTTGTGTATGGCCAGCTAGATCCAAAAAATGAGTAACATAAAACACGATTTGGAAGTTTTGATTTAAAAACAAATTTTAAATAAGCCCTTTCTAAGAGACGCAACTGACACAAAAAATGTGGAAGAACGTATCTGTTAAACTGTTACGTACATATTTTGACTACCGCTTCAAATGTAACTATTTATGCTTGACAGTTTCTACAATTGTAATAGACTAATCATTTTCAAGTAGCAGCATTTAAAGATAATTTAAGTTTACTTTAAAGCAATGTCTACACAGTGTAGCCTTACAGCTTAATTGTGGCTTTCATGTTTTAAAAAAAGCCTGCAGATCACACTGCATATCACTCCTGAGTTATCCCACAGTTTCAACGTGTGTTGTGGGATGATCACTTGTGATGACTGCTGGCATTATTTTTGAAATATGAACAACTTTTGGGAGGAAACGGGCCCAATCACAACAGTTAATGCGTCAATCTTTTCCCGAGATAATACTAAGGTAAATAAAAGTATGGGTAGCATCTATAAGTTGCCAATTATTCAGCATATCATTAATTCCTCCAGATGATAACAAATGTGTTTTGTGAAACGTTATGTCAAATGCGTAACGTGAATTAAGACAATTTACTTTCATAAACATTCGATTACGTTGCGTCAAATATCAAGTTAAGTATACGTTTAAGTTTACATGCAAATACTTTGGGGTATGTCTTGTAAACTGCTTGTACATATCTTTAAAAACAATAAAATCAATTAGTCGTGTGTTGCTAAACAGGCTAACCCATTCAATTCAAATTACTGACGGACAAAGTTCTATGCAGATGTTTACCTTTATTATAGCTTAGCTAGGTAATATTTGTTCACAGTTGTATTGTATTATACATAGGACCAGGGTCCAGTGAGTTAGGCAGCTCAGCAGAACCAGGAAAGATTGTTTCTTGCCTGCCAGTAGCGTACAGCAGCAAGAGAGCTGCAACATGAGCTAGTTAGCATCAAGCTAGTTAGCTGGCGTGGCTACGTTCACAAATAAAACTGCTATTTATCACAATATTTACATCGTAAATATCCTCAACTATCTCCCTATAAAATGCTGACGCGTGTTTAACAAAGCTTTCTGATAGTAATAAATATATCGTCCAATTTAAAAAATTTCTGACCTGTTATCGTTAAACCCAACAGTTTCGCTCTCTGTCTGGTCCGCCATTACAAGAAAATGTTAACCAGACTCTTCCTGGAAACGCCCCTAAGTGTTTTTGCATCTGTGATTGGTTAAGCGTTTGTGTCACTCACCGTGTTTCCGGTGCATTGCTTGTTCTGATTGGATAATCATTTTATTGCGACTTTTTAACTAACCGTTTATTGGTCCGATTGGCTTACATTTTTTTCTCAATGTAGCTTTGTTCATTGACGTTGAGTCGAACACTTTTTTTCCAGAATTGTTCATCAATGTTGATCTTAATGTTGAGGGTTTTTTGCTGCAAGTCTCAACCCTCTATTGCACGGTATTGCGATATGGCAGAAACAATTTTCTTTAACTAAAGGGCTTGAACAATAATCTGCTTTTACATTTAAGGCTGGCACAATTTAAACTATGTAGATGTTTGATAGTAATGGCTAATCTATGCTCTTCTGTAGCACCAAAGCTTGTTTTGAAGAAAGGAGCTTTTCAACACAGTCATCTTTGGCGACATCTAGTAGTCAAAGTATAAAGAGCAGAAACTACGGTAATTGTCTCATCGAGGTGTTGTATTTTTCGGTAAAATAAATAAATAATAAAAATAGTAATGGAAAGTGGCAGTGGTCATCAGAGAATGTGTTCTTTATAATTATTTT
The DNA here is from genome assembly GCA_034783495.1 of Millerichthys robustus. Classification (NCBI taxonomy): domain Eukaryota; kingdom Metazoa; phylum Chordata; class Actinopteri; order Cyprinodontiformes; family Rivulidae; genus Millerichthys; species Millerichthys robustus. The sequence goes on from JAVKLF010000028.1 coordinate 6,759,664, forward strand.
TTATGTGTGTTTCAACCTAAAAGTTCTACACATAACATGATTTTAATGATTTTTAAATTCAAGCTTTTAAAAAACTTAAAACAAAACAGGTAGTGTAACATAACATGTTGGAACCGTCTAATCTCAAATGATGTGGTGAAACACAGGGGATTGATAAAAATGTTAGAGCTCATGATGAATTGTACAAGACAATCTGCCGCACAGCTTCTCTGTCGATGCCAGAAATGTTGATTTGGGAGTTTAAAATATAGATTTGTTCTCCCTACTTCTGTGCTACAAGGTCATTCAAAATGAAATTATTTTATATGTAGAATAATGATAATATCAAATGTTTAATGGTATAATTTAATTTAATGTTGAATGCAGTACAGAAAATATAGAATACAATCAAACTGAAAAATCTGTACTGAAGGGAAAAAAAACATGACTCAAAAGGTAACTGAATTACAACAGCTGTAATTCTCCCATATGAACATAACTTTACAAAGGAACTAACAAAATATTAAAACTAAAAGCTATGGAATTATCCTTCTGAGAGTAACAAAATAAAGATTTGGTCATTTGGAGGACAGTGCCTCAGAAAATGACAAGAGGCTTTGATTACCTGTGTGTGCACATCAAACCAAGAAAACTATACTCATCGTACTAATTTCCCACACAAATATCACTCAAAACCCTAAATGAACCTATTGGATTGGTCTCAAGCTAGCTCATGAAATCATCATAAAAAATTCATGTCAGTGTATTTTAATGTAGGGAAGGTCTGCAGCCTGTGTATCAAGTATCCACAAAGTGAGCTGCAAGATGGAAAAAAAAATGTTTTACTCAAGAGAAGCTGAGAAACATTACTAAAAATTAAACTTTCTGTTATAGATAAACATGAAACCTATTGTGCAGTTTGTGTTTCTCAGACATGTGGATTGTGGCTTTCTTTCTCCCTCAAAATCTGCATCGTTCCCATGCAAAACGTTCAAGACGTGTGCGAGTTCAAAACAACACTGAATGGCCCAACATCAATTACGACACACCTGTAAAAATTTGCATAAATAAAAAACTCCAAAGTACAGTGAAGAAAATACTGACTGGCAGTTTATTCTGATGACGTAAATACAAAAAAGGACCGCAAGAATAGCTCAACCGTAAATCTCTTCTGTATTGTAAAGAATCTGGCATAAGGAGTTATTGTTTGTGTTTTTTAAACTGTCTTCAAGAATTGACCAACTTCCTGAGCATCTATCTAAAGTAATCTGGGATTAAAGGATGGAATGAAGAAATGCTAGTAGCTGCTCAATTAGAACAACAGATCCTTGTTTTAACCTGTCCTAGAGTGGAGGACTAGAGTGCATGTTTCATCTCAAAGCACCTTTCAGACATGAACTTTCCTTTTATCTGGTGGAAATAAATGTGTCTGAATACCACCAGCTACTTTTGATTAACTTTTCAAAAAAATTGCTAAAATATAATTCAAACTCTTGTTTTTTACATTTAGTTTTTCAAGTTTTGCTTGTTTTCAGGTAACATTTTTCTCCACAACGATGCTTGATTCTGCAATTTAGTCAACCACTTCCAAATAAAACAAAACCTGTTCAAAACAACATGTTGAAAATTGTTATCCCCTCCCAGCTACTTTTATTCCCCACTATGCGTTATAAGATCTTAGTGTTCATAACAAATGTATATAAATAGTTGTGGAAATGTGACATAATGTGATAGAAAAATGGCCGTTTTGTGAACATTGACTGTCACACCTCAGCCCTTTGTTACAATAATGTCTGAATGAAGCTGTGAGGTGCACTAAACAAGACAAAACAAAACTGATTACCACTTTGAAGTGGTAATCCAGCTGCATCCAACGATTATTGATTATCAACGATCGAGAAATTCGATTATCAATCAAATTACTTGTACCTATCTCATGTCTGAAAAGGGCTTCGCAGATTCACTTCTGACGTTGGGGGAAATGGTTTAAAACTTCTGATTCACTCACATTAAAAATAATTTCAAGCTGCAAAGCAAAATTAAGGCAGCTGTGCCATTTTAACAAATTTCAACATACTGACTGAATTCTGTATGAAGTTATAGATAAAAACCCAATAAAGGGGAATAAATTGTGGTTATATAAAAACATGTGAAAACAGAACGTATTTCTGAGAGAAGTAATGACTATAGGTTACATGTTGACACCTTCACATCACCTCTGTTTTTTTCCTCTGTGTGATCACTTCATGTACCAAATTACCACCCAGTGAGGAGCATCAGTTGGTTGTTGTATGCTACGTCCAAGACAGAGTTCAGCAGATTGGGACGGTGAACAATCACTGGTGCCAGCTCATCAGAGAGAGCAGAGGCAGACAATGAAACATGCACAATTGTCTTCAAGTACAGCAGTCCTCCTGTGGTAGACGCGCACACGCAAACACACACACACACACACAGTCACACACACATGCATTTGCAAATGTTCATTTTCCAAAACTTCCCAAGTTAGCAAAGGCATCTTGTTTGGGTGGGACCATAGCTGGGGTGATGGAGTGAGTAAGGCCCATTCCTGGTACTGCGACGCCTGCCATGCCACCCATCATTACCGGAGTGGCCATTCCCATATTCATGCTCATGTTCATTCCCATCATACCCTGGTTTACAGAAATTCCACTCTGTAAACCTGTGGTCATTGAAGGTGGCATTCCCATGGCCAGGGAAGCAGGCATGCCAATTGTCATAGCATTGCCCATCGTCATGGGATTGGCTGGCGGTCTAATCGGTGTCACATGGGGCGGTGAGCTGAGGTTCAGTCCCCCGAAATTTTGGGCCAATAGGTTAACGGGAGGCACCCCTGTGCAGAAAAAGATGGACACAATTGAATCTACTTAGTTAATAAAAGCTCAAAATGTGTAATAAAAAAAATCGTACTTGTTTGAAAAGTACACAGATTAGTCTGAGCTGATAAATTAACAATGAAGTACAAAGATTTACTACATAGAGTTAATGTTTACTAAATGTTATATAGCCAGAGTGAAAAAGAACTATTTAATAACAAAAACAAATATTTTTGCAAAAAAGTTTTGTTACACAGAAAATGACTCCAGGTTTGGAGCAGTATACCTTGCTGTTGGATGATATTGTTGAGAGTAGGTGGGGTCTTAGTGGGGTTGAGGCCCGCTGAAAGAAAGTCCAGGCTGATGTTAACTGAGGGGTCAGACCACGTTGACCCTAAAGTCCCCTGACCTCCAACACCAGCTTTCTGCTGTTGTCCTATTGGCTGCTGAGATATCATGCCCGCCAAATTCTGAAACAAATATTTTTTCGCAATAAAAAAAGCTGTGAAGTTGGAAAGGTTGAATCGTTTATGTAAATGTATCCCATTATAACATGCAATTCACATAAAAGGTTCTGGATTACTCTTTTGATGACAATTTTTATCAACAGTTTCACATAATTTTTAATAATTTAAGACACACTGCCTTGTGATTCATACCTGCTGAGAGTGAGAGTGAGGCATTGTAGGCATAGCAACGGCTGCTCCTGGCATCATTCCTCCCAAAGAGAAAGTCATGCTCTGAGAAGCACTGAGTGTTGCATGTGGACTGGTCAGTTGATGGTTAACGCCACTCATCAGGTCCAAAAGCTCGGCAGACGGTGGGACAGAGGTGGATTTAGAGGCCGGTGTTGTGGGTGACTGGCTGCTGCCAAACAGATCCGCCCCAGGCTGGGATGGACCAGCATTGGATGCAGCTGGAGGATTTCCTGAGAAGGAGCTCCAGTCCCCAAATTCTCCATTTCCACTGGATGTCGCAGTAGCTAATAATAAGACAGTCATGGTTGGGTTTTTTTCTTTTAGAAAGGTAGGAAAAAAATAATAGGAAATAATAGTTTTACAAATATCTAACAGCTACAACACACAAATGTATTTTTAAGCAAAATATACATTAAAAAAGGAGTAACTCAAGATTTTTTTTTCATCGTACTGTATGCTTTAAAACCAAATGATATCTTCTGATACTCTTCAAACAGTTGAGGTTTCTCACAGCACAAACCAACCGAGCGGAAGTTTACCTGTGGAAGTGGGGAGGCTTGCAGAGGCTGCAGGTGAGGAAAAGTCAGCAAATCCACCAATGAGGTCTGAACTGCCTCCTGAATCAGTGGGTACAAGTATAAAAATGATTCAAAATGAGGCAGAACTTCCTTGTTTGACAAAAAGTGACAGGAAAGCTGCTTGTAGTTACCTACTGCCACGCTCTGATTGGATGAAGGGTCAATGACTAACAGGTCAGCCAGTCCACTGCTGGAAGACTTGCTGACTGTTGACTGAAAAATAGATACAGTGATTAAACATGTGAAAACAATAAAAACCTGTGTCATATCAAGTGGATACCTTTTCCTCTGGACTCTTGTCTCCTGTGTAGTGGGCTGCAGCACCCAGGTCCAGCGTCTTACTGTTTGCTGCTCCGCTGCGCTTCCGTGTAGTGGTGGTTGTGGTTTCCGTTGCTTGTGTGATCTGGATGCTCTTTGTTGTGACAGTTTCCTCTTCGTCTTTGAACTCGATTGTTTCCTGCCTACCGTTTCTTGATGCCCTGTCTTCTTCGTTGTCACTAGGGCAACCAGATGTTAAAAAAAGCATCAGCACATGAAATATTATACTGCAGTTTAGTTGTTCTGTTTTTACAATATGTCTGAGAGTCATATTCTCTGTATGTTGAGGGTTGTTTATCAACCATTTAGTTCCTAGAGGTTTTAACATCTTGCAAACAAGTCAGGGAGACTAGAAAGCAAGGCACAGAGATTTAAAATAAACTACCCAGACTATTTTAAACGAAGCATTAATTTAGGACCTGATTCTGTCAGGTGAGTCATCTCGTTCCTTCTTTCGGAACTTGTTGAGTGTGTCGTCGATGGTGCTGCCGATCTTATCACTGATTTCTCCGAGTTTCTCACTAAAAGGGAAAGCTCCTCTGTTCTTGTCCCAGTCCTCATCCCACTTACTCCGATCTAATTCATTAGCTGGAGGGAAGAAAAAAAAATCAGAAAGAACAGACTTCACATCAATTGACCAAATTACAGACCCTCTCATTTTCATCTAAATGCTTTGTTGCATTTTAATTTTTAGACCCATTTAACCAATTTTTAGTTGGTTTTCTAATTTTACACATTTTGAATTGTATTGACCTTTTTATTCCAGGTAATCTGTCAAAAGAACTCAGTGAGCTACTTACAGTTCTTAAAGCTGCCCCCTCCTCCACCCATGCTGTCAGAGGAGACGCCGATGTATTTATCTTTGTTCTTCTTCGCTTTCTTCCTCTCCTCTCTCAGTCTGTCATCATCTTGGACAAACTCCACCATCTCTTTCACCTTCTGACGCACATTGATACCCTGATCCTTACCATTCTCATCTGTATAGAAATAAACACGAAAAAATCTAAAGCAGCAGAACTACAAGTCATGTTGTAAAATCATTTCTACTTGATAGATTTGTGACAACCTTCAAAAACACTGTCGTATACCCTACTCGACGGCAAAACGCCTTGATCTAAATGCTGAATTTTTGGTAATATTAAGTGTATTTATAAGACAAGATATACACTTACAAGAAAAAAATAAAAAATAAGTTTAACAACTATTGAGGTGGCCGTCTTTTTTAATTAAGACTCACCAATGAAGTGGTAATTTTCTAGAGATCGCAGGTCATAGATGTGTTCTCTAGCACTGGTCACAACTCTCTCAGAGCCGTTCCTGATCAGATAGGCCAGCAGGAGTAAGGCCTGGAAGAGGGAGAATAAAGGACAAAAATGAGAAGAAAATTAAAGCCATAACAGCTGTCAAATTATGCTTTTTTAATGTTTATGATTTGAATTTTTATGCTTGCAACACAATTTCTACATCATTAAATGATTGTTGAGGAGTTAATTTAACTTTATTTACTCAGTTATTACAGCTTTAACTATTAAAATTTATTAATTTCTATATAGTTTATAATAACTACAAATTAGTTTTACATAATTTTGTAGTGATGATACAACAGTGAAAAAAGTACTGATCTGAATTGTGCATATCATTTACAGAACTCTGTAGTTATAAATTATTCAGTAAGAAACACATCGATTTAAAACAATATAACATCAAACCAATACTTTCATATTCCTCAAGTAACTTCAACAAAATTTAAATATGGTGACAGAGGCAGGTTAAAAAAATAAAATCAAAATTTTGATTTAAAATACTTTTTAAAAATGTATAAATTTAGACAAAAACTGAGGAGGAGAAGAAGGAGGAGAAGTCCACCAGCCCAACATAACCTGGTCAGTCATACCTTGTAGACTCGTCTCCAGTTCTTCTTGTTATCCTTCAACATCCTGGTCCACAGCATGTTCATCACCTCAGGGAACTGTTCGTACATAAATGTAGCTCTATGCACAAACACATACAACCAAAATGATTGATTGTAAAAAACAGAATCAGACATAGTGAGCACTGCATTGTGACATTATGTGACAATACATCTTCAACCTTATTACAGACAGTAAACATGAATCTAAACCTTGAATGAAAAAAACATGAATCTAAAGTTAAAGAGTGTATGTTACACCTACTTAGCTATTTCGCCCATGATTTGTCCAGAGGGTCCCCAGGGGTCATCATTGGTGGCTTCTCTGACCTTTGACTCGATCTCCGAATAGTTCATAACCACATTAGTGCTGTTGGCAGAAACAAATATGGCTTTCAAAACCTAAAGTGAAAACACTAGCATTTTTATCAAGATTTTTATTAAAATGTTTTTGTTGCTTCTGCTGGAAAATCTCTGTGCCTTTTCGAAATCCACTCTTTCTATTTTATTCGTACTCTCTATTTCCAGAGAATACGCTTACAAACACTCAAACAATTTTTACTTAAACATACTTACACAAAAAAATACAAATATTAACCACAGGCAACTATTTTGACAACATTTTATTGGATAGGAGAAACTCTTAACTTTAATAAATGTTACAAACAAGCCAGTATAAAGAATTCTTAAAACTACAATGGTCACAACAACATAAAACCAAATCAGTTCTTGTCATACACAAAAGGCAAGACATTACAAAATTAAAGAAATATAAGATTTTTCAGGACTAGTTCACTAAGCCAGAGGTCTTCAAACCTATTCCTCATGATCCACTATACTGCATGATTTAGATGTTCCCCTGCTTCAACACACCCGACTGAAATGAATGAGTGATTGACAGGCTTCTGCTAAACTTGATGACATTTTGAGCAAGTAATTTAATTATTGGAATTAGGTGTGCCAAAGCAGGGCAATGGCTAAAACATGCAGGACAGTGGGTCACCAGGAGCATGGTTGAAGACCTCTGCACTAAACTAAATAATAAATGCCTTTCTAAAAGCTTTTGTGTTTTGGCCAGAAACACACAATCTTTTCGGGGAGAACAGGAAGTGTGTACATCAAAGTGAGGTGATCAGAGAGTGTGTATGTGAGAGAAGAATGAGATGCACACACACACACACACACACACTCAACCCCACCTCTACACATATCTGCTTCCTGCTTCTTTTTGTGTTTGTGGCTCACTTGCAGCAATTTAAAAAAAATACTGCAACTCTAAGTGCCTCCTCATTTTCCTGTCATATTATATCAAAAGACAAAGGACATCGTTTTATTTTGATTTGGCTGCTTTTGAGATGACAGTCATGTTCTGGATATTGCCTAAAATATAGCCCCCTTCACCCATTACTTGCTAACGCATTCAGATATGTCATTTACCTTTTTGTTTCTGAAATAAAATGGCATCCTGCATCTTTTCACTCACCCTGTACTTTCTGTTTCTGACTGTCAATCCTCTACCTTCAGAATAAACAGTCCCTTTTTTCCCCTGGCATCTCTTTGTCCTCTAAAGCCTTTTACACTTCAAGCAAAAAGAAATCACAACAATTTCAGCAGTAGCTGCATTTGACTGGGCTTTTATAAGCTGACACAAAAAGGAAAAACCACACAAAGTGTGACTCTTTATCTGCTGAAATAGAAAAGCCACTACTGCCAGTTCCATGAAGGCAGATCAATAATGGAGTGTATTCATCATGTCCAGCCAGGCACAACCAGCAACTAATGGAAACTGTTGTCTGAACTCCATCTTAAGCTCCACACTGCTTCCTCACACTCTTCCAGTTTTCATTTGTCTGTTTACAATCACAGATTGTTGGTATGACTTTTTAATGTCAATGCTTTAATTGAACATATAAATTCAGAAACCACAAAATCCAACAACTTGAGGTTAATCCTACAGACACAAATGCTTGATATAAAGTCATTAGTTGTGGTTGCTAAATCCAAACATCAGATAAAAAGATTTTAAGGTTTGTAAAAATGGCATTTATTGCAGGCATGTTACAGAAGACTGCAGAGATTTGAATTTATATAGGCTAATTGTGATCTACAACTCAAAAACATGAAATAACACAATCATTAAAAAATGCCTGATGAGTTTGAGTTTTATTAACAACGACCATTAAATGATGTACAAATTGTGTTTAGAAGCATAACATTTCAAATCAAAAACACAAAAATTGTGTATTTTGATAGCAATTATTGTTTGAACCTACTGAGCTGAGTAAAATCAAAAATATATGTTCAGTTCTTGCGTTGCTGCACATTTCAAATGTGAGGTGGTTTAGATTTTACTCAGCTAAAAAATAATTTAAGCAGTACAGTTCGTTATGCAGTGGGAACAGACAGAAGATGATAATTCTGTTTCTCCTTCACCCGCAGAGTTACAGTAAACGAACTGCGCTGCAATAAAATAATTATATAAAAAGCAAGGAAAAAAACAGTAACTGATACAACAGCAGCATTAACTAGTTTATAATTGGTGGCCATTGAGCTTTGTAGTTCAGGACCAGAGAGGGGGAATGGGCCTCCATAGACCGATGTGGCTGTTGGGTAGGAAACTGCTCCCTTACTATTATTTAATCACAATGTTTCCATCTCTAACAATCAGCCGTGCTGTCGGTGTTTAATATCATCTGAGTGAGCATCAGCTGGGTGGGACAGGGCGTGTGTCTGCAGCAACAGCACCCTCGGGAACCCCTGACCTGTTAGCATCGATAGCGTAATTAGCACACTGATATGGATCAAACATAAATTAAACAGTTTATATTTTGTTGTTTTTCAGGCTTGTGACAGCATGGAAATCAGCACGAAAAGACAACGCAGCATAAAACGGCGTTTGAAGTAAACGTGTCACAAGGTTAACAACTGGCAGCTAGCCAGCTTGTTAAAGCTAACAACTGAAGGCTACCGCCGCCGTGACATCACAGTCCCCTCTTCTCCGTGTCAGCGGTGAAAGCTGCTGATGCTGCCAGCAGGACGCCGCTCACTTTCCGGTTACATTACAAGCCACTGGGCGGTGTAGCTTCAGCTAGCTCCACCTGCCTTCGTACCCCCTCCGCGGTTACTCACGCTTTGTCCACGAGCTCCCTGACTTTCCACATGTTCAGCATCTCCGCACGGAACTGCAGGGCTCGTCCCTCGACGCAGCGTCGCCCGCGTATCTCGAGGCCCCGCGAGTCAGAGGTGGTATCCCAGCCAACCCACGGATCAACTCCGGTTAATACAGTGGGGGCTGCGGGTAACGGACCGGGCCACAGTTGCTACGGAAACGTCCTCTGCTCTGTCTACGTCACTGAAGCGTCGCGATGCGCTCGCGCGGATTTAAATCATAGACGTTTTGACGACACAGTTACATAAAAATAAACTTTAAAATATTTCTTTAAATCGAAGTTTTACAATATTCTTAATTTAGGAATCATAAATAATATAATTAAAACCCAAGTCAAACAGTGTACCATATCGGTTTCATACTTTTGACAGCACTTCACATAAATTGTGAAAAATGTAGCCTAAATAAAAACACATTCAGTGGTTTGCAAATGTCATAAATGGACTATATAACAATGAAACAGGTGAAAGAGTGAATAGTAAATTTATGTTTTTACTCAAAATGTGCAATATGTTTATTAGTCACGTGTGGATCATTCGCTGAGCCTCTGAATCAGCCAGTGCTTGAATTATTGATAAGCAGGCTCATTTATTAGGGTCAACAACCTGTTTGTAAGGAGAGCCGAAGTTGATAAAAATGAGGCTTATTTTGTGCAATGGTTTTCCCTAATGTTAAGCATAAATGTTTTAAGCATTTCTACGTTTCTATAAAAGTAAAAAAAATATCTGTTTGACAAGCAGCACAATTGTGGTCAAAGTCAAAGGACGAGAACGATTTGGACACTCCCAGTTCTTCATTTAGAACCAAACCGAATTTTACTTTGGGTCTGTCTTTTGCCCACTAAATGATTCATTATTTTTGTATGCCAGCTCTTTATTTTTAGGAGAATATCATCTTTTGGTAAGTCTTCCCACCCTCATGTTGCCATGGTGATCTTTTTCCAGCATAGCAACAACCTCAGCACCAAGCAAAGTCTTGATGA
>JAVKLF010000028.1:6780336-6790458 GCA_034783495.1 Millerichthys robustus
CGTTTTCATAAAAGGACATGGGATTTTTGTAGTTATGTAGTTAGTTATAAACACCTCCCTTATATTTTGTAGCACTGAAAGGCTAGAAAGGCGCCTATAAATTAAATGTATTATTATTATAAATTACATCAAATGGTGCCATTTGAAGCAATTTACTCAAGTAGTTTTCAAGATTCCTTAATTTGCACATCTGGAATGCAGGTACACACTCAATGTAAACAAAACCCTTGTAACAAATTCGGGCATAAATGCATAACAATATATATACATATCAAAATTGTCAGACTTCTTTGTTACAACTTTTTCTGAGGACTACCACTGTTGAATTTACAATCACTTCAGCTACCAATTATACAAATGTTTCATTTGGAGACACGTTAACCAATTATTTGAGCATAACAATGTGTGGATATTATTTTGATCGAACTTCATGACATTTTAGTGATTACCTTTAACCTCAAAAGAAAGCTAATATGAAGGGGAAAATAAATCCTGTCTGGCTAATGAGCCCTTGGCTTTTGTTAAAACAAACATAAGATTCAATCAAACCTACAAACTGACCTTGAAAAGGCCACCGTGCTCCACAAACAAGTCCAAAAGAGAAAAACAATGATCTGAGGTCACAACAGGCTTGATAAGGTGGCTGAACATAAAGTAAGAAAATAAAAAGGTTACATCTCCTGTTTAAAATTAAAAAGGAAAAATGATTTGATGTGTACAACAAGCCACACGATTTCCTTTTACTAGCATTTTAGAAAAACCAAGAGCATCACCTCTGTAGCCCTCTTCATTTTAAGCTGAATACTGTTGAGGATACCAATTTAAACAGGGTTGTTGGACGGAGGCCCAGCTGGTACAAAAATATCTCGTCGATTAAAAAAAGGAAATAAAATCTGAACCCGATCCTGGCGACCAGGTAACGAAACAAACACAGCCTGCCACTGTCATACGCATACGTATTTACCCGCATTGGAGGGGAAACAAACAGCGTTTCAAAATTCAAATGTGAATAGAAATAGTGTCAGCTCACCAGCGTCCGTCAAAACTGTCGAAATTTTTCTTCCTCGGAAGACTGGACGCGAGAAAATGAATCCAAACAGACTGAAACATGCAGCTTCTCACTCTTCAAAGAGACGTCTTTTTTCTTTCTCTGTCTCAGTAATTGGCCCAGGTTACGGTCGTTATGTCTACAAGCTGTTGTAAACTCAAAAACACACATGTACACAACATTGTCCTGGTGATTCAAGCAGAACTTTGAACCAAGAAGATATGAACGGTTGAGCGAGAGAGCGGAAAAAAAAACACAGCGGACACGAGCGCAGCAAGGCGGAGAAAGCTCTTCGCTGATTGGTCGACGGCAGCACAGAATTCTTAAACCGCATCTGCTTGGTTGATTCCTATTGGTTAAATCATTAAAGGACCATTCCGCTACTTTTGGCAAACGTTTTTTTTCCACCCCTACTCTCCTGAGGCTAATATTACTTTACCACATCGATCTGTATGCTTTCAGCAAAAAAGCCCACCAGGTGAAATCTAATCACAGTGTGGGATTTAGTCGGGGGTTAAAGCCGCCGCATTTAATTTACCCGTCTTTTCATTAGCGACGCATTATGATGCTCTTACAAAGTTACATGGAAGGATTCTCATGTCAAACTGAGGCGTCTTAGGAAGTGTGGTTGAATAAAACTGACAAAATAAATCAATAAAACATTAAAACCACTGAAGTTCATTAATAATTAATAAGATGCTTCAATAATTAATCAAATTTGTTCAGATACAACAGTAGGTGTGCTGATGGCGAGACAATAAAAAAGAAAAATTACTTTAATTAGATTGATTAATTAGAAAATTTATTTCTTTTGCTTCCAGATATGTTGCACATGGTCAGAATGGATGGACAGTGTAAAGGAAATGAGTCAATACATGTCCTCTGCTTCATGTTAATGCACTGGGACTGAGTTTGAACAGGGGAAAAATGAGCTGCAGGGCATCTTTTAACCCCACTCATCCCAGTCTGTGAAGTTTAAATAGTTTGCTTGTGTGGCAACAGAGCTTGCCTTCACAGTTTTTATGTTGAACCACAAAAATGACGGTGTGCAACAGTGTTGCAACACAAAAGTGTTGTGAACAGTAACTATTGCTGAAATGTTTTACACTTGTTCTCTTTACAAAACCACTTCTCCTTCAGTAAAACACTACAGCTAATGCTCGCTGACCTTTAACAATTTGTTTACAAAACAGTTATGCTTCTTGAAATAACTAAGCTCCCAATGGTGCTAAATACATACACCATTGTCATTTTACTACAACAAAATAAGATCAATATTAAATCAATTATGAGTCAAAACCCAAGAAATACAAATAATAATTGTACTGTATTAATTCCCAATGAAGAAATTATTTCCCATTGCGCATATGAAGCAGTGGGCTGCCACCCAAGGCACCTGGAGTTGAGGGCCTTGCTCGGGGGCAGATAAGGGTTTTACACCCCCCAACCACCATTCCAGCTGTCAGTCTTGGAAGTTGAACCAGAGACCTTTCAATCGCAGGCTTACGTTCTCTAACTTCTGCACCACCACTCCCCAACACCAGTACTGCCATCTTACAATACACTAACCCTATTTAGAAGGTCAGTTTTGTCCCCAAATACATTTCTATCATTTATTTATTTTAAAAAGCTTCCTGGCCAACTTTCTGCATTTACTTCCAACTGCGAGAACCGGTGTCCACAACCTTCACTTTGATTTTTGTATCCCCACTGCTAAGCGAGCACAAGAAACTGATGTGATACAGGAAGCCAAAAAGAGAAACCAACATCCTTCCTCTGTGGTGACATGATGGCACAAGGTTTTCCAAATTAGAGGGTAAAAAGCAGGGCTTTACAGAAACGTGCACAGCAAAATATGTTCCTAAGTCAATTTAAAAATGAATAATTTCTGGCAAATGAAATAAATAACATTGTGATCAGTGTTATGTTGATCTGGATACTGGAAGAAACAGAGAAAAGATACACTGATACACAGCCTTTTTTCTGTAGGCTGATGATATATTTTATATTTTCTTTGAAACAAACATTTACAGAAAGCACTATAGCTCATAATGAAGGTGGGTGTTAAAGTGTAATCTTCCCCATTTGTTGTTCACATGATTCAAACAGGTGGTTAAAGACAGATATCAGCTGTTACGATGAAGTCGATGATCATCTTTTGGTCTTTCCCATTTGCTAAAACACCCAATGGATGACTGACTCTACACCCCCTTGAGTAAAGGGGTCCTCTAAATGGAGGTCAGGCAGCTCCTGTGTGTCTCGTCTCTCAACATGTTGTTCTTTAACGCAAACTGGTGTACATGAAAGGTATCGGTTCAGACCAGTTCTGCAATATTTTTAGGTAGATCACTAGTTCTCCATGCAAACAATTCAGGTCTCTCTACGTCAAGACTGTCCTTCGCCCTCATTTATCTCTGCGTCAGCTGCGGCCAAGTTCTCCTGCTCCGGGTCACCCGGCAGGACGTCTGTAACCGTCTGGATGAGCTCCTCAATCTGTTCCTCTGACAAACGCTCTTCACTCTCCTCAACCATCTGAACATAAGAAGAAAAGGAAGGCCAAAATTAGAAATATTATCTTTTATAGAAATATTTAACACCTTAGAGAAATGGAACTGGCTGAACTTGTTTTTTCTATAAATATATATCTATTCTAGTGGTTGTTGATCATGGCTGAGCAGGTAAACATCTAAAGCGTGAAGGTTACTGGCCCTAGAGGACCGGAATTGGGTACTACTGGTTATAAACTGTATCATTCACTCACTAGTTGAATTTCCACAGCAGTCTGTGGTCGGTGGTTCAAGAGCTGGAGTTTTTCTGCCCTGGTGATGAGACAGATTATAAAGTAAAACAGAGTCTTTCTTCACTAATGCACAGGACAGTAAGCATTTTAGGAACAAGAATGAATAAAAGTCTGGCAAATCGTCCTGACTTTGTGAGTTTGTGAGGCATCATCGTGGTGAGGAACTCTTTAACAATCTCAGGACTTTGTCTGCTGCTCGGCGTCTTCGACAGGTACTTCAGCGTCTAAAAGCAAATACAGAGAAACCTGTAGGTGTGTTTTCTGAACAAATATGACCGGAGATAAAACTAGAAGAGAGGTAAAACGAAGACATGTAACTACCTCATACATGATAGTATTGAGGTTCTGCTGCCCAATGCTGTGTTTGTTTTTCCCTGCATCTTTCTTCTGTTCCTTCAGGTCTGTGAGGAGTTTGAACACCTGAGAAACACGCAAACAAACAAAAATGTGTTTTGAACTGATCTATTTGGCTGAACAGCGAAGTGTTATGTGACATAGAACATACTGATTTACCTCATAGTTGCTGAGCATTGCAGCGTTTGCATTTTTGCTGAAAAAAAACATGAGTATCAACAGTCAACAGTGCAATTCTTTGTGCATATTCAATCTATACTTTATACTTATTTCAGACTTTGTTAAAATAATTAGATTGATATAGTGTTCAGTCTTGTTTATTGATGCTGCAGGACCACTCTTTCACAACAGTGCATTAGTAAAATCCTGCTTAAGAAGTCTAAGCTCGCTCTGCCTCTACTTTTTTTTTACCCATAAAAACCAAGAAAGATTAAAGAGCCTTCAGACAATTAAAGTCGGATCATTGTTCTTAGGAGGTGAGTTTTATTTTACTTTCATAAAACTAGAAGAACATAATAATAAACTACAAAGACGTGGTGGCGTATATCGTTGATGTACGGATGCAACTACCGACTCAAAAATGTGCCTGTTTGAGTTAAATTAGCACAACGTGATCGTTCAAATAACCGGAAACTGAAACATTCTTATAGTTATAGCTGGAAAAAACATATTATACATCTGGTATATAATAATCTTGATTAAAAAATAAACTGAAAAATTTATATATTCTTACACTTCCATTTCGACAGCCTAGGAGCTGCGGTCCGTTGCTAATAAAGTCCGTAAAAAATCACAGCCAAAACTAAAGGTTCCGTCAGGCCGCCGTTCTTTGTTTTGTGCTGCCCTCTGCTGTTCGTGTTTTTAAAAAACTTACTTGTCACCAAAGGAGTTGATGATGGAAACATAAATTTTAAAGGTTTAATTCTCCTCTTGTTTAATCAGTGCCCAGGGTGAAAATGATTAAATGAGTCAAAAACAACAATTACCAGTTAAAATGACTGAAAGGTTATGTTTAATTAACCAATTTGTACCAAACCAGCTGAACTCTTTTCAAATAAAACATACAGATAAATGTTGACATGACTATATATTCTCTACTTACAAAAATGGTTTGCCAGAATTCAGTGCTTTCATTTTCAAACCAGTTTTATCTTTCTTGTAAAAATGACTCACTCTCACTAATGATTTTAAAAATCTTGTGTAAAAAAATAAAACTACAGCTATGTTTTAATCAAAAACATTTATTTTCAATTTATTGTTTGACAACAATCTCCATGATACATCTTTCATTAGCTGAACGTAGACTTTCAGACCATTCCTTATTATAGTAATGACAAACAAATTCGTGTATTTTTAATGTAAAAGCATGAAATACAACAAAACCAAACTATAAAAACCCAGCATAATAAAATGTCATTTTTATTAAACAACAAAAAAAGACAACCAACCCCACAAAAACATTAAAATGAACACTTTGTCACACAACTTAATTTAAATACTTTTGCAGGACCGTAGTAGTTTAAGACCAGACCAGTATATCTTTAAAGCAATTATTACACCAACAGTATTATAAAAAGCAAAAAAGAAAATATTGCCTGTTAAAAAAATCATTAAAAAACAGGCAGCTGTAGAGAAAAATAATTGCAAATACATTTACATCCATTTGCAGGACAGCAAATGAACATGGAGAATTACATTTGTTGCCCGCTTTAACGTGAAACAAGAATGTTTTTACTAAATTATTTATTACTTAAATTCAAAATGGATTACTGTCATTTTAAAAACAGCTGATTTTAATTTCAGTGGTCCATATAACAACAGTTTTATATGGTTTACACAGAACCATAATTATTTGAAACCACAAATAACAGTAGCAGCATCTAGCTGTAGCATTAATGTCAATTTTGCAGACGTGTCTATGGTAATGAAAAAGTGCCAATATAAAGCTTTCTCAAAAAGAGTTAACATAAATTACTGATTTTCTTTTAGATTGGAGCTAATTTAATATAACAGCAATCCACTTTGACCATGTCCACAGTCTGACAGAACCCCATGTTTTCAAACAGATTGTTTAAAGCATTATTTATAACATGTATTACACATTTTAGAATCTTTCCATAGAACCCACTTTAAAAAGATCTGAACAATCTTTTTGACATAGTTAAGTAAATTCACTGTTATCAGAAATTAAACCTTGCACCTGCACCTCCTAAATGTTTAAAGCCAAAAAAATCTTAAAACCGTATGTGTGAACCTGTGTTTCCCTAAACCAAAACTGCATCCTCATTCGGAACCTAACTCTGCAACAATCACTCAATGTCCATTGGAACTGGTTCTGTTTTTAGTGTGAAGAACTCACAGAATATCTTTAGACCACCGTCATTCAGTTTAGCCAAATCGTGAGCTGCGTTCATAAAAGTCTGATTTCTGCTCTCAACCAGTTCCTTCACATTGTCTAGAATGATTTCATGCTTGTTGTAATTGCACGCCAGGTACGCCTTTAACACATCAACCTCTTTTTTCTCCACCATCTGAATGATGAGGCGTTCAACGATGCCAGGCAAAGGGTGGCCGAACTCTATCACACTCTGCTTTTCACCCCTTGCTGTTTCATAACAATACCCTGCTGTATGCATTGCAATAACATTGCAGTTCTTATCAAAAACAGGAGAACCAGAGGAGCCGAAATAAAAACAAGATTCATAAAGCAGAGCCTTTTGTTGTTGGACAGATTGTGCCACACCTTCAAAGAAACGGCTAGTAATCAACTGAACAAGATTTTGATTCTCCAAGTAATGCCTCTCTGTAACCTGGGTGAATTTCTGGGAAGGGACAATCAAACATGTATCTATTTTTTTCACACCTCCATATGGATGCCCAATAATGCAAATCCCACCATCTTCAGAAGGGAAACCAATGTGTTTTAACAGACAAACAGGCAGTGGCTGATTTGTATTGAGCGTCAACAAAGCCCAGTCTCTCCCAGGTACATTGGGATTGTACTCAAAGCCAACAACTTTCACCACATCCACTTCTTTCTCAGTCGGCTCTACACTTTCATATGAGAAGTGCACAGTGACCTTTTCATTAAGTTGGTTCCTGTTCTCATTGTAAATATCTTTGACGACATGGCCATTAGTGAGGACGTAGAAGCCAAAAATGAGAAACCCACTTCCATGTGGACTGCCATTTACTCTCACTTGGCAAACTGAATTACTGAGCTCCATCAGCTTCTTCATGATTTTCACTTCCTTGCACATCTGATCACTCTGTCCAAACTCCACTTGGAGTTTCTTGATGCTAGAAACCTCTAAATCAGAGTTTATGGCTTTCACTAAATCTTCAAACAGCAAGAGTAACTGAGCCTTTATGGGTTTTGAGTTAGGGATCTCCTGCAATATCGGTTTTGGCTCAATGTCCCCATTCAGATTAGTTCTGCTTGAGTGTGCTGCTATTTCTGAGTCAGACTGAGACTGACTTTGACTTTGTGTCAGATAAGCGTCATCAAGACTGCTAGATGGATTTTCCCTATTGAGCAGAATAACCTGAAAGATTTTGTCATTGAGGTCATCCACGATATTGGAAAGCTCAATATTTACTTTTTCGCTCTTGCAGTAGAGTGCACAGTTCTTTATGAATACTGTCTTGAGAAAGCGCCCATCTCTTTTTAGAGCCTGCTTCACCTTTTCCCCTTTGTACGCATAAACAGTGATTTCCTGTATATTTTTTCTCAGTGCTGGATTTTTAAGAATTTTGGTTACATTTTTACCTCCCTTTGCCAACACATGAAACATTACAAGTTCACGAGAGTGTTTGTTCTTGCACCTAAGGACACCAACATTCTTTTTAGGCTGATCTACAGCCTTTATGTACTTTATCGTCAAGTGCTCATCGTTTTGCATTAACAGGGAACAGGGAAAATGTGAAGTAAGAGCTTTTTCATCTCTTAAAATAACAAGCTCTTTGTCTTTGTTCCTCTCTGCAAGTGTGTTAAACTGATGATTTCTCTTCAGCGAGTCCTCGACAGTACCTGATGTTTTGCAGGTCACAATCATGGGAGTCTTGGTACCATAGCACCACTTAAATGAATGGGTTGAATGCAAACCCTTTTCCTAAGAACAAAATAACATTAGAAACTGTTACTGGAAAGTAATTTTTAGTACAACTCAAATGTCAAAAATGATCAAGAGTTTTTAACTTAAACAAACCTTTGGAATATTTTGCAAAGTTGGAGGGTGATTTGCGTTATCATCATTCTGGATGCTTGTCAATTCCTTGAAGAAAGCAATACAAATGTAATAATATTAAAATGCATTCTTAATACTTCAATTACAAAAGAATTGCAGAACCACAGAAAATCAATACCTGCAAACCATTTTGAGCTGATCCAACACTTTTGTTCTTCATGTTGTTGATGTTTTACTGAATAAATGCTATGTTGTACGTTACCTAGTACAAAAATGAATAATATGCATAAATTCAGTACTGTGAGGAAAAAATAGCAAGTAAAGTAGTTTATGTTTTAAATCGACATCATCTGTAAACAAAAGTCAAGCCAAGTCAAATTTAGCAAATGTCTGTGTAAAAACTAAACAACAAGTATAGCTAGGTTAGCTTGTTCTGTTTATTTCAAATAATAATATGTCATATCTGCTAGTTAGTACATAGTTAATTTGTCATACTATGTGACGGGAAAAAAGATTACCAATGAAAAAAAAAAAAATAAACGTACCAAACACAGGGAAAACAACAAGCTGAAGTCGTGAAATTTAGCGGTTACTTTCTGAAAGTTGACTCGCGCCGATTTTTTGTAAATTCTGCCCTCCTTTTCTTCTTCTTCTTTGTGGTTTTACGGTAACGTTCATCTTGAAAGGGACGCTACTACAACCTGCTGGAATGATCAAAAATAGAATAAACAGGTGTCACGTCACGTTATGTTCCTGAACAGCTCAGCAAAATTCAGCGGTAGCAGCTGCAAATAGTTTTTAAGATATGCAAGATCTTAATAATAAATCATAATAATTGTTTTATTGTAATCCAATCACTTAAACAAACAAACAAGCAAAACGGACTTTAGCTGTCTTCTTCAAGCCCTTGAAGTTTTACCGTTTTCCCCTCCCACCGTTAAGACAGAAAAAATACCCCTACTAAAAGATGTCTCCTCCATCGCAAGAACGGTGTTTAACGACAGTAATAATTGTGTCAATGTTGGTACGAAAACAAATATCATTTTGCTATCCTTGATTTGTACTCAGTTTATTTCTAGATTATTTCTTTGTTTTTTTTTAATCAGAAAAAAACGCTATCTGCGTTTTACGGTAGGGATACTTTTTTCGACACAACACGGGTAGACGTCAGGCGTTGCTTTAGCAACAGAAGACGTTTTGACGTCTCCTCTGACGCCATTTAGCGCTTTTTAAAACCAAGAGCCTGTGTTGTGTTGTGTTGAGTACTGGCTCCCAACCACCAAGAGAAGTCATACACATCGGATAAAAATTAAAACTCTAAAGACGTCTTCCGTCTAATATGGCCAGCACAGAGGTATGTTATAATGGAATTTCTCACCCATTGCTAACCACATGAAGCCAAGTTTAGAAGTTTGTTACAGGTCTGGTTTTACTCTCGTGTTCATTCTGAAGGGAAGTAAACTTTGGGGAGGTCGTTTTGTGGGAGACACCGATCCAATCATGGAGAAGTTTAACGCGTCCATCGGCTATGACCAGAGGATGTGGGACGCTGACATCCGAGGGAGCAAAGCTTATGTCCGGGCTCTGGAGAAGGCAGAGCTGGTCAGCGCGGAGGAAATGGTTCAGATCCTGAACGGGTTGAATCAGGTGAGGACACACACACACACACACACACACACACACACACACACACACACACACACACAAACACAGATACACACTCACACACATAT
>JAVKLF010000028.1:6821440-6832262 GCA_034783495.1 Millerichthys robustus
CTGTAAATAGGACACTGAAGAACATCCATCCATGGATGGACGGACAGACAGACAGACAAATGGATGGATGGCGAGTAATGCTGTAAAGTTTGGAATTGGAGGAGGCAGGTGACGTGAATTCTTTCAAGGAATGTTAGTTTCAGATGTAAATGTATTTAGTTTGAGGCAGTAGAACTGGATCGGTCAGAAGTTAAAATGATAATAGGAAGTTCTTACTCATTCTTTTTGAGTCTTTTCTCCTTTTTTTAGAAGCAGATCAACAAACAGCTGGGTCAACAAATGTGTAACAGGAATGTTTCACATTTTTTCTCCACATTTGTCACCATTCCTTCTCCCTATTACAACGAACGAGTCATCACCTACCCCTTTATCATCATTTTCATCTTTCTCCAATATTTCTCTTTCGACTCACTTTTGGATCTTGTGTAAATCTCTTCCTTGTTTTCACTCCACCGTTTCTTCTTCTTTGATTATTGATTTACTCTGCCCTTCTCCAAAAGGGATCAGGAGTGTTATTCCTAGGGCAAGTTACAAAACCAATAAACGGCCTCGTCCATTTTAACAGCAGGCAGTTTGCTTAAATACGTAATTAAAACTGCAGAAGGTGAAAGTCTCATGTTCACTTTTTATTCAAGATTTTATAGTTGTTTTTAACTACCAAACTTACCCAACTAAACTTTGTGCTTAAAGACTAAAATTTATTGTGTGGTCAAATCTGCACCTAAAATCCCAGGTTTTGTGTGTGAGTGGGTTCCATGTCCGCGCCTTTGACCTTTGGTTTCACATGAGAGAGTCTGACTTCTTCACCTGACATACCTGTCTTCTGTTGGACTACCTGCCCCCTCACCTGTCCTCCCCACCCTCTTTTCTGAACTGCTGCCCTTTCTCTCTTTCTTCCTCTCTCTTTTTTTTTTACCAGCTGCTGCTCTGTCAGGGACTGCCAACGCCGTGGTTCTGGGTTAATGTTTGATAAAACACAGATATAAGAACTGAAATGTGCAGATTTTAGTTTCTTTAGCTCAGCAGCTTTTCACGAAGCACTTCTCTAATTTCAGAGATCATCTGGTCTCTTCCTTATTTTCAGACAAGTGCCCACATCTGGATCTGCTGCGGGGTTCCAGTCAAGCTTCCGGAGACTTTTTTTGACTTTTCTAATAGCATCATGGGGAATTGGTTGCAATGGTTGTGGTATCACAGAAACTACATCATCATTGTTATCACTCCGCTCGTCTTTCTGCCCCTGCCTTTAGTCAGCCCTACCTCGGTGAGTGTGTTTGTGTGTGGTCGCTAAAAAAGTGTTTTTCTGCAAATATTTGCTTCCTGTCTGAGCTCACAGCTTTCTCCTTCAGTTCTTCTTCTTCTTCTTCTTACAGTTAATGTCAAAACTGACGAATTCAAAGTAGTTAGTATTTTTTTGAATGTATACAACCTGTTTAGGTAATCTGTTTAACTGCCTTTGTTGAAAGAATTTCTAGGACTAAAACAACAAAAGGTTTAATTTTAGATAAATAAATGATTTTAGATAGCACGAACACACATCTTACAGGTGTATAAGATGTGTGTTAAACTTAGTTAAAAGAAAAAAGTGTTGCCAAATCAATTTTTTTTGGTGTTTCACATGTTTCATTTAAAAAGAATGAGGAAGAACTGACGAGTAAAGTGAGAATGTTGGTTAATGTGCAGCACAGTTTATTTCGTTTTTTAATTGATTTTTAGTCAAGGTTTTTCCAACTAATTAAAAAATTCAAAGCACAAATCTCTTAAAGTAAAGATCATGTTTATAATAATTGTTGAAGACTCAGTAGGTTGATCTAAATCACCCTCAAAGAAGCAAAAGAAACGGTTGTGTTGTTAATTATTACTTAATAAATCAGACATTTAAGGTAACACAAGACGACCGCAAGATTATTTTATTACCTTTTATAGCTATTGTCTGTCTATTGTACTTATCTTTAGGACATCACCTTTTATCTTACAAAAATAAAAAATCAACCAGTCAACCAGGCTTTTAACGGTTTATCTATCTAAAACCCCCCAGCAATTTTGCACATTACACCAACTTTCTGCGAACTGTTCTTTCTTAAACAAAAGTACCACAACGCCGAGCCTCAGCAGAGCTCAGAGTTTACCAGCCCAAAGTCAGATAGTTCAAATGGATTATTTTTCTTTTTGCAAGAATTATAAATGCTATCTGAGACCTGAGAGCATAACAAACTGTTTGGTCTGTGATCAAGGGTTGCTACTATCTGCAGGTGTAAACTCTTATTGCCTTTTAAACAAAGGCAGTGATAAGAGAAAAAGGACACGGATAATAATCTGCACATTACAGAAACTGTTTGTCTTTGATTCAGTGTCTCAGATGTGTCTATCAGCTGCTGCCTCACCAGGTTTTAGCTTCGTGCCTCTAAAAGTGACTTAGTTGCCACGCCCATCTACACCTGCTCCCTGTTTCCTCAGTCACAGCTGCAGCCACTTCTCCCATCAGCCCTATAGCCCTTCAGTTTCACTGCATTGTGGTGCTTTCATGCCACGTCGGTTTTAATTGTGCTACCTTGTGCCTTATCCTCCTTATTCCCCCCATATCAATGTTATGTCATGCACGTCTATATTTGTATCACAAGATTTATTGACCTGGTATGCAGTGCATGACATTAATTCAAAAATAATAATGTGCAGGATTATGTGCAAAATCTTTTAATCCTGAAGTTGCAGGATCAAGCTCAGATTGCATCAGGAAGTGCTGAAAAAATTGACAAATCTTTTGTGCAAAGTTTGCTTCTTGAGGTGACTCCTGAAAAAGGGAGCAGCCGAAAGAATAAACAAACTGGTAGAATTGACACTTTACTTGGTCAATTTGATGCAATTGAAGAACATTTGTGTTGCCATACAAAAGGTTTAACTTTGCAATTTTTGTAAAGTGTCTCTTCAGCTGACTTAAAACCTTCTTGTTTAGGAGCTCTAACATAAATAAATGATTGAATAATAAGGTAGCAAGGTATATTTTATAAATTGATCCTATTTGCACTGTGTGTGTTTGCAGGAGGCAAAATGTGGCTACGTCATCATCCTTATGGCTCTTTACTGGTGCACAGAGTGTATGCCTCTGGCTGTGACCGCCCTGCTTCCTGTCGTCCTTTTCCCCATGATGGGCATCATGAAGGCTGGAGATGTACGGTTCCTCTTTGCATTTCTGTTTATCACTGTCACAGCCTGTACTGTATCCACCTGTATGTTCATTAAAGGAAATGCTTTAAAATAGGTATAAATACAAGCACATAATTTGATGAAATTCTACATCATCAGCAGAGAACAAAGTAATTTGGCCATAGATTTTGTGTCGTTAGAGAGATCCCTCTGTGTCTGGCATGAACAAGTAATCAGAAGAGGCAATAAATTAATAATTAGATTACTCAGCTAGATTAAGATGCGTGCAAAACACATTTGTCCTCAAGACCAGGAGGAGCCTTACCGGTGATGCCAGGAAATCTGAGATAAACTTGTAATAAAACAAACTTGAACTCTGGCTTTGTCTGGACTCATGAAAAGAAATCTTCTGAAAGCCCATCCTTTTTCAAAGAATTCTTGTCATGAGCAAAATTGCTGACTCCACCTGCGTCTCACTTTTTATTATTCATTAAACAATTACAATGATACGAGTTACTGAAGGGCGGTTGCTGGGATGAGGAGTTACGACGACTACATGTTTGTGATCCGTTTCAGGTCAGCATCGAGTATCTGAAAGACTCAAACATGCTGTTCATCGGAGGGCTCTTGGTGGCCATCGCAGTGGAGCACTGGAACCTTCATAAACGCATCGCTCTGCGAGTTTTGCTGCTGGTTGGTGTTCGTCCATCCCTGTAAGAAAGCACTGTGATATCGTTAAGAGCCAATCCATTTAAATCAGACTCTCTTTCTTTATAATTTCAGTGTCTCCAAAATGCTCAGCTGGATGTGTTTCATGACATAAAACTGACTCCTTGTAATGCATTTATGTTCTGGGAGCTCAGCCCTCTAAAATCAAACTAATGACCAAACAAAAAGTGCTAATCAGAACTGAAAAATTCTATTTCTACAAATTTGGCTGACTTTTCTAAATCCTACATTTTATCCTAAGAATAAGCCATCACAGCTGCCCATGATCAGAGTCTCCTCTCGCCTCTTTTCCAGGTTGATGATGGGCTTTATGATCGTGTCGTCCTTCCTGTCCATGTGGATCAGCAACACGGCCACCACAGCCATGATGCTGCCCATCGCTCACGCCGTGCTCCAACAGCTGCAGGCAACCGAGGCCCAGGCAGAAGAGCGAGATTTCGAGGCTGCAGCTCAAGAAAACCACGGCTTTGAGATGGAGACTAAAGGACCCAGGGAGGAAACGGCAGACGAGAAAAAGCTTCCAGAGGAGAATGGTGTCGGTGGGTAAAAATGTCAGCCGCGTAGATATATTTATTGAAAAATAACACCTTTAATAACTTTCTGGATTTGCCGATATTCAGCCGAACCCATGCAAAACTCTGAGGTCTGGCGGGAATCCAGAAGAAAGGCTATGGAGGAGAGGTATGACCTCTTGACTAAAGGGATGAGTCTGAGCGTATGTTACTCTGCCAGCATCGGAGGCACGGCCACGCTCACCGGCACAACACCAAACCTCATCCTGAAGGGTCAAATGGACAAGTGAGCCACTGGAAGACAACAACTTCAAAAACAGCTGATCAAGTTTCTGCTCTGCTCATCTCCCTTTCTCTTCTTTCTTTAAAGGCTCTTCCCTGGAAATGGAGACGTGATCAACTTTGCCAGCTGGTTCGGTTTTGCTTTTCCCAACATGGTGCTGATGCTGGTGATCTCCTGGCTCTGGCTTCAGTGTGTGTTTCTGGGCTTCAAGTAAGACAAACTCATCTGTTTCCAGCTTCCTTCCCATGTTTCAGTTAATATCAATTTAAAATGTTATGCAGTTTTTAGCCTGTCACTGTTTTACTTTAACCATTCTGTAACATTTTTTAAAACCTATTTTTGTTGTGAACATCTGTGCACATTTTGCTGTGTTTTTGTCAGCCTGAAGAAGTCATTCGGCTGCGGCGTGAAAAGCGACAGAGATAAGGAGGCGTATGCCGTGATGAGAGGGGAGTACAGGAAGCTGGGCGGCATGAAGTTTGCCGAAGGAGCCGTGCTCACCATCTTTGTCCTGCTTGTGCTCCTCTGGTTCACCAGGGAGCCGGGCTTCATTCCCGGCTGGGCCACGGTGCTCTTCAACCAGGCGTGAGTCTTTTCCTTTCCCTCTCTTCTTGTTCAGGTTTGTCAATAGAGTTGAGTTTTTTTTTCATTTTAACTGGTGTGGTTGTAAGAAATACTTCTGAGCAGTCATTATCTTACCTGTAACCATCAGTGCAGTGCCTAATAAATATGTTGTTTCTCCTCAGGTTTGTGTCAGATGGAACAGTTGCCATCTTCATGTCCACGCTCTTCTTCGTCATTCCGTCTCGAATGCCGACGTTTGGCAGCTACGGCTACAACGAGGCAGGTCAGGTGTTTTAAGTCGACCTGGTACTGAGCCTCAGTGCAACACGTTTCCCCAGCGTATTTATAGTTTTCTGTTTTACCTGTGTCCCACAGGTAAGCTGGTGAAGGCTCCTCCAGCTCTGCTGAGCTGGCAGGTTGTTCACGAGCGAATGCCCTGGAACATCATCCTGCTGCTGGGAGGAGGCTTTGCTCTGGCTGCCGGCAGTGAGGTAAACATCACCGGGCTTACAAACTAGCCATTTCAAAGTGCTTTATCAACCATTAAATTGTTTTTTTTGAATCTATTTCTGGTAAAACAATAACTTTGTGTTACAGTTAAAGCTAAATGCCACTGGTTTATTTCTATAAATCTTCTCAAGAACCCCAGTTAGGTTTATTTTATGTTTGCAGGTGTCAGGTTTGTCCAAATGGCTCGGGGATAGTTTGACACCTCTGCAGAAAATCCCCCCCTTCGCCATCTCCATCCTGCTCTCCCTGCTTGTCGCCACCTTCACCGAGTGCTCCAGCAACACGGCCACCACCACTCTGTTCCTGCCCATACTGGGCTCCATGGTAAATAAAACGCCACTTTAACAAACACAAAATCTTCATTCAGGTTGAAGACTGGGCGCAACCGATGTTTTTGCATCTCTTAAAGGCCACAGCTATCCAGATACACCCTCTTTACGTGATGCTGCCCTGCACCATCGCTGCCTCCCTGGCCTTCATGCTGCCAGTGGCCACGCCACCGAACGCCATCGCCTTCTCATTTGGAAACCTCAAAGTCATAGACATGGTGAGATGCATGACTGACAACGATTTGGTGGAGAATTTAGAAAGTAATCTTTTCATTGCTTGTGCCCTAAACAGAATGTGAATATCTGTCCCTGCAGGTGAAAGCGGGCTTCATGCTGAACATTATTGGGATTCTTTGCGTTAATTTGGGCATAAACACCTGGGGATACGCCATGTTCAACATGAGCGTCTTCCCTCAGTGGGCCAACGACACACACAGCCTTCCTTAAGGTTAAAAGAGAAAACAGCAGGAAAGACCAAGAACTGTTTTGAAAATACTGTACATGAAGATATAGTTTAATTTATTTAGTCCAGAAAAGTTTAATCGGCTTTAAATTTAAAGAAAAGAAAGTTTGATCTCAGAGGCCTCCATCACCTAAACTGATGAAGTAAAATATGTTTCTGGCTTAAGAAAGTGTGACTTCAGAGTTTAAAAAGCTGCAGTTGAAGTTTTCAGTTTGAAAACAAGTAATAGATTATGAAAAACTGAATGCACTACAATTACAATGAAAGGAGCAGCATCATGTTCTGAAGCAGTTGGTGTTTCTAAATTAGGAACTACAACTGAGATATTTCCTGAATGCTTCTGATCTTTCAGCTTTAATATTTAACTTTAAATGTTCAGCAGTTTCTGGTGTCAGGGACAGAACAAACCAGAAACAACAGATGCTTGTTTCCTCATGGGCATTTTTCATTTGGTGTAATTTTATTTTTTTCCTTTGTTTCGATCGGTTTATTATTTACAGGTTATGCTCACAGGTTTGCTTTTACTCTGATTGTCGCTGTTTCTTTTTATAAGCACAAAGGAAACAAAAGAGGCTAGATTAACTGTATCAGTTATTTTAATTTATTACTGTAAGCTTAATTAAGAGTAAGACTTTTCTATTTTGGTAGCACATTTTTTTATCAGTGTTTACTTTTTACACCAAACAAAAACCAATTTTACTTTTTGTAATTTTTGAACACCAAAGTGGGAGACTTTAGGTGATTATTTATATGCTGTACTTGTGTTTTTTAGACTTATATTGGAAAATTTATTTTCTGCTAAGTTTTTCCAAATAATCCTTTTTCATTGAGCACAACTGGTGCTATGATTGGGTATAAAGGGGGAAAAAGAAACCTATTTACCCAAATACAATTTATTCTGACTTGTTAGGAGAAGCCTTTCAGATTCTTTTTTGTTATAGAGGTAAGTCATGTCTTATTACAAAACGGTCTATTTATGGTTCTTGTAATCAAAAGTCCACATGAACTTATTCTTTTACTTTACACAAGATTTGATAAGAGGAAGTTTCTGAAGCTGGAACAGTTGCAGATAAAATGTATGAACTTTAAAAATATCGAATTGCCTTTTATAGTGGTAGTTAAAAGAAGAGTGGTACTATGGAAAAGTTATAAATATTTAAAGTCTTACCTGTTGTAGAAAGCTTCCAGGACAAATTCGGGTTGGCAAAATAGAGTTTAATTAACAAACTAAGGACCAAAGTGGATTATTGCTGTCTTAAAACTACTCAGATATAAACAAATCTATATGAATACTGTTATAACACTCTTTAAACTCTGTCAGTTATTCATGACATGGCTATTTGTGTAGAAATACATAATTTTCTGCATGCACAAACAGCTAGATATAACACTTCTGCTTCAACTCGGGACAAATCCTGCAAGAGTATTTTTAGTTGGAATAACTGTTTGCAGAAACAGGCTGTAAAATATTTGAGAAAATAATCTGCATTGGTCTTGGCATTGGTAAAACTAGATCAAATCAGTCAGAAAAAAAAACTTTTCATCCAACTGAACTCTATCTACAACAAGATAATCACTGTTTGTTAGCCCAAAACCACTATTTCAAATCAGCAGTCGTGTTTCTTTGTAACGTCACTCCGACCAGACCTTCTGCTCAGCCGATACAGGCCTAAAACTGGTTAACTCCCAGTTAATCTTATCATACACTGAAATGTACATTTCATCAGCACTTTAAACAAAGACATCTGTAATTGTGTCATTGATTTAAAAGTGGTACACCTGCTGCTATTATCTAAAAGCTGACCGTCAGCATTGAGGAAGGAGAAACCCACAAATCAATATCAGGTTGATGTTAATGAATGAGTGAACATTGTGTTCAGATGAAAAGGTGGTTGAAGGGTAACTGTGAGATAAGAGGTTGCCAACACGATGTAAGGGCAGCAAAGACCAGTTTCTATTACGTTTATTGGGAGCGCTTGCCATAAACTGCAAATGCAGGCGACAAAAAGAACGTCCAAGGAGAGCTACACATTTCTTCATCATTAAATGTCATCTTCGAACCGCGTGGGCTCTGATAATAAAACACCATTATGCAAACCATGTCTCTGCTTCAGTTACTCAGTCAAAACACGACAATGCTTCCCAAAAAAAAATCCAATAAATCTTTATTATTAATGTTTTTAGTCTCACCAACATCAGAAAACTTTACACGAGAGCAAAATAATCTGTATGATTCACGATAAGTCATGGTCATGTATAAATCTCTCTTCTATAAATATTTGTGTCACTTTTTTTAAACCACAAAACATTCAGTTTTTTTCTCTGGTTGAGTCCAGTCGGAGTTCCCTTCTGTCCGTTTTGCATCTTGAACCACTTTTGTTTTGTTCTTAAAAAAAACCAACAATAAAATCTGAATCACCGTCTTAACACAAAAGTGGTTTCAAGTAGTTTCTCCATGAACTTTGCTCAACTAGCATTTAGAGGTGATTTGAATGATGGAAAATTGAAATGAAAGATATTTCCAGTACCTTCAATCAAAAGTTGTATGAATATATGGCTCAAAAAATGTAAATGATTGAAATCCTCTTGAGTCAAGCTGTGTCTCGGTAAAATGTGCATTTAGAGGCGAAACCGAGATGCTTCAGAGTTTTAACTTCTTCCAACAACAGATCTAAGAAAACCCGAGAAGCAGAAAATCTGACAAGGACAGTCACAGAAACAAATATCAGATGATGAAAACATGAGATTAAAAAATGATTTGTGCTACATCTTCCAGCTTTCGTCAGTTTTAATCTTTAAATCTGACTGGAGAAATAAACTTTTTCTTCTCTTGTGGAAGGAAAAGATTATCTGGAAGAAAGTTTAACTTGAACTCCAAAGGCAAAACTTTCACAGATTTCTTTTAATCGCACTAAAGCAACAATTAGGATCTTTTGAATTGGAGTTCTATGATGAGTTAATAGGTCACCTGTGGGATACAGCTCTTTGAGTTTTCTGTTTGGAGAAATAAAATTTCATTCCACAGTTTCTAAATCTTTTCAGCTCCATCAGTTTCCTGTTACAAAGTTATTACTCTCCACTCTGGAAGGTGTGTCACAGAGTGTGCATTCACCTGTAAAAAATAAAAAAAACTAAAACTAAGAAAATTTTTCAAGAACTATTGAAAGCGATTTTAATGAATCGCTCCATAAACAATAATTAGACTATGTTTTTAAACTGATTAACAATTGGAGTCAACACAATTCAATAAGACCCAGACAGCCAACTGACTTTAGGAATGATAAAGATGGCTATATTTCAGTCAGTTTGACCAGTCCTGAAGTAAAATTTGTTTATAATGCTCAATTAACACTTTTTATTAAAAGCTATTAAACACCTGCAACTACTGTATGAGTCTATTATCTTCTAAGATGCAGTCCAATTTGGTTCTACTTGGACTAGCTATTAGCTCATTATTCCAGTCAAAACTGAAGTCATTCAAAGAACTATCTGCAACAGGTAAGATATTAATTGTTTGTATCTTTTGAATGAAAAAAAAAATCACTTCAAAAGATCTGAAGTAACAAAATAACATGATAATGTAAAAGTATGTTTATGGTCATATAAGACCCTTTATACGTTTTTTTTTATTGTAGAAAAAATCTTGTGCTTTGAGAAAATGTAATAAACACACATTGTGTGCGCTACTGTTTGAACAAGTCACACAATCTAACAAACAAACCAGGACCACTGACAGTAAGTGTTAAATTAAAATTGATTTACTGCCTACTATGAAGAAGATCTGCTAGCATGTTCTGGTAATCTACTCAAAACCTGATTATAACATTACTGACATTTAAATTGTTTTTTTTTTTAAACCAGAGCAGTAATCATGCTGACATACGTACAGACACTGACAATCGTACAAAAGGACAAGAAACATACAGATCAAAAGCACTCGTTGAATCAGAGAAATTATTTTCCCAAAAACTATTACTAGAGTGCTAAAAATACACGTTTTTAGATGCAAGATTTGTTCACAGGAATGAAAAAAATAAGTTCTTTCTGCATAAAAGGAGGGTTTTTTTGTGAGCACATGGCCAAAGATCAAAAACCATCTGACTTGTCTTAAAAAGGTTGTTCACCTGCTGGTTTGTTACACACCAGTGTGTGCATTCGTGTGTGTGTGTGTGTGTGTTTGTGTGTACACAGCAGTTTGTTTTTTTAAATGATACCTACACACACACACACACACACACACACACACACACACACACACACACACACACACACACACACACACACACAC